>CAKNYM010049072.1:82168-137257 GCA_932195095.1 Andricus curvator
AAATGTAATAAAGCGCCAGGCGAGGATGGCATTCCCAATGAATTTTTTAAAAACCTTCCGGAAAATTGGGTACAGTACTTAGGGCGCCTTTTCGACGAGATATGGGCTGAGGAAAGAGTCCCATCTAGCTGGGCTAAAATGCATGCATTTATGTTGCATAAAAAGGGCGATAAATCTGATCCTTATAATTACCGGGGAATTGCCCTTGTAAATAGTATTGCTAAGATCTTCTCTCAGATTCTGTTGACAAGGCTGACTGCGTGGGTTAACGAGGTAAACATTCTTCCAGAAAACCAGGCCGGTTTCAGGCCTGTAAGAAGTTGTATAGACCACATTTTCACCCTAAATTCTTTAATTCAGATTCATTTGTCTACACCAAAGCGACGAATCTTTGCTTTTTATATAGATTTCAAAAAGGCTTTTGATTCAGTCAACCACTGTCATCTATGGCGTAAACTTCTAAGGATAGGCATCTCCACTAAACTTATACGAATTATAAAAAATCTGTATGATAACGCTAACATGTCCATTCGTACTTGCGAGGGTTTGACTTCGTTCGTCAAGGTAACTTGTGGGGTGCTTCAAGGAGAGATCCTTAGTCCTCTCCTTTTTGCGCTTTTCATATATGATCTAGAAGAGTACTTAAGAAATCACGGTATGCATGGAATTTCACTAGATCACTTATGTGACGTTATCCTGCTTGCTTATGCTGATGATATAGTCGTATGCGCTTACTCTCAGGCTGACTTACAAGCAAAAATTAACCTTATCGCGCAATACTGTATGAGCAATTTTTTAACGGTCAATGAAGCAAAATCAAAAGTTATGGTATACCACAAAGGTCGGCCATGTGAATACAAATTCTTCTACGCACAGACTCAGCTGGAAGTAGTGAGCGAATTCGTCTATCTCGGTGTGAACACATCAGATTCGGGACTTTTTTATAAAGAGTTCATAAAAAGAATGTTTGCTGCGAATATTGCTATGGGTGGTGTTTCAAGAATTTTATTTGCATCTAAATCTAATGCCTGGCAAACTAAGACTACCCTTTTTCGTAGCCTCACGCTTAGTGTTCTTTTTTACGCAATAGAAGTCTGGGGATTAAGGTACTTTGATTCAGTCGAGAAATGACAGTCCTCTTTCTTTAAGAAAATACTAGGCTTGCCATCATACACGCCGAATTTTGCCCTTCGCTTGGAGACAGGTAGATTACAGTTAGCTTTCGATATCTTTAAGTCAGCGTTAAGATGGTTGTCGAGGTTGCTGGGTATGCCTGATGATAGGTATCCTAAAAGATTTTTTCTAAAATTGAAGGCAATGTCCTTAAAATCTGATGGCTATCCGAAGTATAACTGGGTTCTCCAGCTCAAAAATATGTTCACTCTAAGTAATTCGGAGCAAAGGTGGCTTGACTTGGACTCTGTATCTCTCGATGAAAACATGGATGTTTTTCTAAATAACTTTTCTGACTATCTCTGGCGTTCCGACTATGAAAGATCCCTCCATTCAAGTAGTCTCCAAGTCTTCCCATATCTTAAACTCTATCCGGACTTTCAATCATACCTGCATCTTAGATTACCTTTTTATATCATTTCTATTATTGCTCAACTCAGACTTCTAGGCTCTATCAGGGGTTATATACGTTTTGGAGAATATAAATTTACTTATGATCCTGCTAGATTCTGCCCCATATGTAACCTTTCTGTAACAGAGGATCTTTATCATTTACTAGCTGTTTGTCCTGCCTACTCAGACTCAAGAATATCAATCTTAGGTCAGCCAGCAACCACGACAGTCAATAGTCAGTATTGGTTGAGTCTTTTAAACTCTAATTGTCCACGCGAGCTGAGCAAAATCGTATTGTACGTCCGTCAAATTCTACAAATTAGAACATTCATTCTGGAGACGTGATTGTTATGATACTGTCAAACAAATTTCTCCTTTATACAATTTTTGTAATATACTTCATTCTATTCTGCTGTTCAATCTGGCCGCATATGTTTACTTTTTGTTTATATTTGTATCTTATATTGTTACTCATTTGTATCGACCTTAGGTCGAAAAACAAATTATTGAATAATAATAATAATAATACATTAATCAAGGAATTTATTATTCTAGGTATATTTATGCTTTTAATTAACAATTAGATCCCAATGGGATCCTGCGGTTGTTGTTTAACATGTTTTTGGTGCAATAATTTGACAGACGAATGAGATGACTGGTATGTACAAAGATTCATGTAGATTGGTAGAATATTCATTAAAGTTACACACATATTCCAAATTATTCTAATTATTTGGATTATAAATCGTATGGACCGTAGGCGTCTCAGATATCTGAAATAATCACATATCTGAAATAATCACAAACGGATAAGTTCATGTGGGTTTTTTATAAAATTATCAATATAGATAATCATGCTATTCTGTCTGTGAATGAGCCTCAAGAGATTGGTAAGAATAAGATTTTATTGCTGTAATTTTTTTCCAAATTTGAAATCATAACTTAATGAGTTCAGTTTAAAAAAAAGATTAATGCCCATTATCGATCACTTTTCTGAAATTCACGTTGGTTGTTCTTTTTTTTCTAATTTTTGGGACGTGGTAATGATAGTGAAAAAGTTACAACCCCCTCCCCCAAGCACAGCTGTAAAATTCTTTTACAGTAAAATTCTTCTTAATAAATTTAGTTTTTTTATTGGTTTTATTATCAGTTTATTTAAATCATTAAGTTTCCACATTGATAACGTTGAATTCAAATATGAAATTGAAATATTTTAGATAAGCTACACATTTAAATATTCTACACTATTATTCTTGCGTGTACGAAGCGTTTTTGAAAATGCGCAAACCGCCCGCTTTGATTAACTTTTTCAACTTGTAATGTCGCTTTCCAGATTTTTCAAATATTTTGGATGGAGCAGAAGATTTAGAATTTACTTCACGGTCATGTGGTAGAACTTTTACTTCAGGTTCATGTGGTACTAGAAGATTTACTACACGAAAAATGTGTTGGGATACGTTGTTCGATCACATACTGCTTCTGAATCTCCCGAAAGTCTTCTTCATGTAGTCCATATTGCAAGTTATAATCATATTGGAACGCCAAGACATATTTGCGATCACTATTAAATATTGGAGCAACCAATGGATAATATTAACCATTTTTCCGTAGAAAAGACCTTTTGAGTCGCAATGACTAACTTTTGTATTAGTGGATGGTACGCATTTTTCGAGTTGAAAATAAGTGTTCGATGCAATTTTAAAGAGTCAATCAAGTTTGTTGAATTGGAAACAAAATTCAAGGATTTCATAGAATTTTTAGAATTGGATGAAATTAAGTTAATTGCATCCAATTTAGAAAAATTTCGAATGTAACGTTCCGCAAGGAAATGGCCTACTTTTCTATCGAGATTTAGGAAATATTCTTGTTTCTGTGAACAATTAGAGGTCGAAAGTATAAATTTTGGCTTTTCAATAGGAAATCATACTTCAATGTATGTTCTATCTTTTTCCATTATACTTATGTAACGGAAGCGACTGGAAGTGCTATATGCCCCTATAAATAAAAAAAAGTTCCGTCTCGTTATAACGAAATAAGAAGGTGTAATGTCGGGTGACGAAGTATGGAAGCTTTAAAATCCCATGTAAATAGTATATTGTGAACACCAACGCCTTCTGAAGTAGGGAACCTTTCTATATGGTTCTGCCGCGATATCACCTTTTCGTTTGGATACGTCGAATTGAATCTAAGCGCGAGAAACTATAAAAAATCCTTACAGTGGCATCTGGTTAAAAAAAACTGTATAAATTTCTGAAAATTTCATCCAGTTCGGAAAAATGTATAAAATTATTAAAATTATATGCAGTTCCATAAACAATATCAAATTCTCAAAATTACACTCAGCTGTTTCTGCAATTCGAATTACACGTAATGCAAATCATCAGCATTCTTGGACTTACTTTTTGGAATTTAGTGTTTAAAATATAAAGCCTAATGCTTGAGATTAAGGGTTGAAATTTGAGAGTGAAGAAAAAAAGTTAATAATTTGTAGGTTTTTTATCAGTTTTATTTACAATCAGTTAAAATCATTAAGTTTTCACAGTAATAAATGTAAATAAAAATGTGAAATTTACGTATTTCAGATAATATATATTTGATGGGGGTGTGAAAAATCTTGCGAGCCCGCAAGCATGGCCCGACTCGGGCAAGCTTTTCATGTGCGGGTCACGGGCCGAAAAAAGCTATCGGACCGAAAAAAGTGCTTGACCCAATGTTATTGCGTTGATTTAAACCAATTTTGAATAAAAGAAAAAAAAATGTAATTGTCTTTGAAAGATCTCCCATTATTTAAATTTCTTTCAAAGTGAAAGTTTAAATTATTTTTGAAGTATAAATTCATGTTCATATTAACATTAGTTCTGTTAATATTCCTAATTTATTTTGTAATCTGTGGTAAGTATTTTTCCGGTCCTAAAGAAAATATATTGTATCGCCCTTATCCGTACCGATATTTTCTTCATAGAATTCTATTTTTTCCATGTAAGAAGCCTTTTTATGAAGGCGCAAACCGCCTACTTTGAGTAACTTTTTTCAGTTGAGACTTCGTTTTTTGGACTTTTTGACTGAAGTAGAAGATTGAACATTCACTTTACGATCATGTGGTAGAACTTTTACTTCAGGTTCATGTGGAAGAACCTTTACTTCACGTTCACGTGGTAGAACTTTTACTTCAGGTTCATGTGGAAGAATCTTTACTTCACGTTCACGTGGTAGAACTTTTACTTCAGGTTCATGTGGAAGAACCTTTACTTCACGTTCACGTGGCAGAACATTCACTTTAGGTTCATTTGGTTCTAGAAACTTTACTACACGATAATCTGGTGGAATAGGATCATTCGCAATATGATTTACAGCTTCTCCTGCTTCAATTACATATTGCACGTTATAGTTATTTGCATCCGCCATAACATTTTTGCGATTACTATTGAATATTGGAGCCAAAAAACCATTTTTGGATCTTCCAACGATAAAACCACGGTGTTCTAGAAGAGGAAAACCTCGCTTAACTGGATAATAGTTACCATTCTCCTCGTAGAAAAGACCTTTTTTTTCGTCATTACAAACTTTTGGGAATACTTTCGTATGTCTGTCAGTCAAGGATATTTCTTCATCGAACTTCCTTCCGGACGTACAGGCTGGACCTTTCGGTTTGTAGACCTGATTGGGTAATCTTTCCGGTGAACCTAATTTTGTTAGAAAAAAAAGAAATGGATACGTTTTAATATTTAGAAAATATGAATTAGAACGACTAAATACTGAATCTGATATAATTTTTAATTTTCATTATAATCCGTTTATTGGGAGAAAGGGGTTTTTAGTTTGATTAATTTTGAATGAGAAATAAATATATTAGTGTAGATCAAAGCTGTATTGGCAGGTTAAAGCTTATTGCCTCATATAAAAATGAAGAAAAAGGCATATTCCGAGTTATATTTTTACAAGAGGCTTTTCTAGGTGAAAAAGTCCATTTAGAAATCGTCATGAAAATTCGGGTGGTATATCGTAACAATACACCTGGAAATCCACGTATAACTTTAAATGCAATTTTTTAACTGTAGATATCTCGTAAACCATACGAGATGCTTAAAACTGTATATCATTTTTGAGTTGTGGGTAACTTGTGTACTTTCGTAAAATGTCTCATTTCACAGATCTAGTAGCGGTTTTGAAATTTTAAGTACCGGAAACCACCCTATAAAGTAACAGATGGGAATTTACGTAGAATTTCACGCGAAACTTGCACGTTTCATTCCTTATTTCACGTGGTTTTTCTAGATTTCCATCTGTATTTTTACGTGGAATTTTTCATTGAACGGAATCAAGTTCCAGTAACTCTGGATAAAGAATCAAGTTTGAGTTGCTCTGTTATGGAATCAAGTCTATTCTTTGACAACTCGAAATTTTGCAATAAAATAAACAAGAAGATCGTACTGCATCACGTATTACAATATCAGAAAATCCTATAAAATTGTCAATATTGCATAGAATTAAAAAATATTGTATTACGTTATGCAGGATGCCCTGCTTTATCTATTTTAGCAATAAAACACAAAATTTCAAAATCGATCAGAATGAACTTATGCGGAGAAAAAATCTAACCTAATTCTTCATACGGACTTACCTGAAGTTGATTTCATATTATATTTCGAGATCGTCGCACTACATGGCATTTTTCATAATTTTTAATTTTTAATTTCTAAACGAAATTCTCTCAAATTTTCAAACTTTCCTAAATAAATTGTGCTTTGATGTAAGTACTTTACTGGAATATTATCAGAGAAAATTGTGTGATTGGAAGGAAATTGATAAAATGCCTGGAACTTAAAATGGTCAACTTTTTCGCAAACACACTCATATCATTATATATTTACCACTAGCATTAACGAAAACTATTAATGCGACGATCAGAGTCGCAGTAAGGATCATCATTTTCTCGTATAAATACAGGTAATTCGTAACCAGTGCAAGTTTAATGAATATTCTACCAATCTATAAGAAACTTTATACATACTAGTTACCATATCATTCGTCTTTCTGAATTATTTGGATTTCATAATTCTAAGACCTTGACGGTATTTGACTTGCCGTGCGTCAGAGATTTAAGACGATAGTGAGGAGTAAGCGAACAAAGCATGATCAGTCCATTTTTTGGGAATAATAGGTTGCGGATGTTCTTGATATTTTCAGGACTCAAGGAATATGATTATTGAACACTGATTCACAAGAAAAATTATATTTCATTCAAATCTCGCTTTAAAAGTTTTGTAACCTTCAAAATATTGAATAACCAGTTAGATGTTTTTCTCTATTTGATAAATTTAGAAAAATAGATGTTTAACCTTAACATCTAAATCTTTAAGGTTAACATATCTAATATTGAACTATAGGACAGTCACAGTTTCTGTGGATGCAATTTGCAGCATTATGATTAATATTTATAAACAGAATCGAACGACATTGTCTATAAGCTTCATCAAGCTCATTACCTCGATGTTGTATGTTTATTGGTACTAGCTTATACTTTGAACATCTATTATTGAACATCCATTTTTCTCCGCGTGCTATTTGAAGATTTGTTTTTCCATCTCTGGTATCTTATTTAAGATATAGCATTTGTCTCATTATTGATGAATTATCTAGAATATATTTGTCATGTTTTAATTGCCTACTCCTCGTATAGACCAAAATTGCTGTACAATCTTCACACACAAAATTATACTCTTAAATACACTTAACTCCCGAGTAAAGCACAATTTCGGGCAATGCTTGCCTTGGACTTCAGCATATCTCGGAGAAATCCAAATGTAAACAGGCAGAGCCACATGAACGCTTTCCGTTGATTACGACGCATGACGTAACCTGATGCAAATAACGCGCGGAGAGTGCGGCCCTCCTGCTTGTTTGTCACGCTTCACTGAGCAAGCGTCGCTTGCTCCGCGCATCACCACATTCCGAGGCCATGAGTTCTAGGAACAACATACACTAAGAGTGCTTATCTCGGGAGCTGAGTGTATACTGTCATATTTTTTTTAGAATTACATTGCATATTTTTATTTCAAGAACTATGTCGATTGCACTGATAACTTCTTAGGGGAGAGTGGGGTATGGTGTCAGTGTGGGGCATGGTGTCAGTGTGGGGCATGGTGTCAATTACAAAAAACGCCCACATTGGTTGATTTTCATATTAGTTTTTTGCATCAAATCACTTTCTTCGTTTGAAAAAATATTGAAGTGATGAAATTTTTGTATTAAATTACGCGTCAGAAGTTTAAAGTGTAAAGTTTAAAAAATGGCACGACATGCCATTTTCCATCATTTTTAATTTATAATTTCTAAACGAAATCCCCTCAAATTTTTTAAGTTTACTAAATAAATTGTGCTTTGATATAAGTACTTTACTGAAATATTATTTATAAAAATTGTACGAATCAATAGAAAATTGAGAATATTACGGGAACTTGATCCTCTATTTCGCAATCACGCTAATATTATTATATAATTACCAAAAGGATGAGCAAAAACTGCTATATCGATGAACAAAGTCACAATAAGGATCATCATTTTCTCTTCTGAATACAAGTCATTCGTAACCAGAGTAACTTTAATGAATGTTCTACAAAGCTACAAGAATCATTATACACTAATCGCTACCTCATTCACCTTTCTAAATTATTTATATGTCATAAATCTGAGCCCTGCACGCTATTTGGCTTGCCTTGACGCAGAGAGTTACGATTAGTGTTGCATAACGATACGAGATGCTCGGCTGGCTTCCTCATTTCAGTCGTTCGAGAAATTTTCTCAAAAACTGAGAATGTGATTCTCTCTTCTGTTTTTATCGTCCCACGTCATCTCATTTCTCGCCCGAGTTATCGGCTGAAACATCATTGACGTAAATGTTATTTGAGGTTGTCAAATGAAAACAGTCGACAAAAATGTCAGATAGCACTGATAATTTCAAGGAAAATTTAGAGGTCTCAAATTATGGTTACTAATTTTACCATCCAAAAAATATATGTACTGATACCGGTTTAGTAACAGTGTCGGGGTTTGCCTGCAAATAGCCTTGTTACTGAATCGGGGCAATCAAAATGTAAACAGTCAGCGCCGCCTGAACCGTTTCCAATTGGAATTGGCGTGGGCCAGCAGTTCTAGGAATTACTATACCGGGGCTTACTAAAAAATCTTCTTCAAACCTTACATACTGAAATTATGTTTAATATACTCGTAATGCTATCATTTTTTTGAAATATGCTGCTTAATAAATTATTAGACATTATAATAATTATTATTGAAGAAGGAGTGTGAGTAAGGCCTTTTTGACCCTGGAATTCCAGAATTAGAAAATAATTTTCATTATGCATCTATGTTAGTCATAACCACAAAGACCATAATAAAAATAAATTGACGAAATAGAAGACAGAGAGGATTGTACTATTATAAATCATATTAAGGAATTGAAATTATTATTAAAAGAATTGTAAAATTTAATGCAAATACACATTTTATTCTGAATATAATGTTTTTTTTGTGCCTCCTGTGTCTACTTTAATATTTGATGGCAATAGTTATGAAATTTGTTTATTAGCAAATATAAATTTTGACACTGTTAAAACAGTAGATCGGAATATACGATATTTCGAGAAGCTTGCTTGTATGAGACGAGATGAGGTTTCATAAAAAAGACAAGAGCTTTTCTTGTTGTTGCGTATTTCTCGTATTTCTCGCTCAAATGCAACACTAGTTATGATGATAGACATGAATTATTGCTGCACAATTTTCACACAAAATAATAATTATTACTCTTAAATATACTTTCTATCAGAATGAAAAACTACGATTCTAAATAAATTTCAATCAATAACACCCTTTCGAATATTTGTATTTGATATTGTAGAACCTTGGGCGACCGATATTTAAAATATAATGAATTATTTTTATAATCCATTAAATATTGCCGACGTTTGTGACTGATACCAGTACCTCTTCAAAGACTCCAAAGAGTAATTACAGTGACTGGAAACAAGTTTTTGATGTAATAAGTCCATATGCTGGATTAAACTCGAGAATTCAGAGAAATTATAATAAAAGTAGTAAGATATAATTCGACACATTTAGAAACATTAGAAAAAACCAGCGTCGTGACGAATTATATCTAAAATAACCATAAATGGATGAGTTTATGTATGTAGATGTTTTATGAAATTAATAATATAAATAAGCATACCAACGGCCATGCCACGCTGAAAAAACCAGTTCTCGTTAGATCACTGAAGTTCAGCAGCGTTGGGCGCGGTTAGTACTTGGATGGGTGACCATTCGAGAATACTGTGTGCTGTTGGCATATTATGGGTGTGGTGAGCCAAAACTTGTAGTTATTTATAACTACAAAAAAACTATCCACCTAGAAACACTACCCGAATCGGGTAGTGTCACGCCTACCCTGAAAGGGAAATGGCTTAATGGTATAATGGTATACTCGAATATAAGGTTGCTGTGTGAGCACCGAAACGTTGGTAAATATTGTGCATGCATTCATATTGTGATTTGATAATAATAAAAATAAAAAAGACGAAAGAAATAAAAAAGAGAAAGAAGGGGATGTGGTTGGTTGCCTTCTCATTTTTCTTTTCTCATTTTTCTTTCCTCTTTTTTATTTTTGTGCATAGAAACAAATTTTTTTGTTTTTAGGAACTGCAATAGGAGCATTTTGTGGTGTTTGTCCAAATTTGATCGTTGAATTCTTGTTTTGTTTTCAGGAATTCTATACATTAACTTGATTATTTGACGTTAAATGGGATTTTGAATTTGATTTTAATCTAATTTAAAATTCTTAAATTCCATACCATTCCAGCTGTAAATACGGAATATAAGCTTGAACTAGAGATATTGATAAGAAATATTATCTAAGATTCAATGTTTAAAAATTCAATTAAAAACTAGGTTTTTCTTTCTGTTGTTTTCTAAATTAGAGATCATAACCTCATGAGTTCAATTTTTTAAAAAGGTTTCAAACTGTTTATCATCGTGCTATTGTTTTGTGTATGGATGACAATAAAAAAATCAATAATATCATGCCCCAGAAAACTACTGGCTTCCATTCACCTTAAAAAAAGTATTTAATTATAAAATCTGATAGTACGTGACTGGTTCTATAATACCTTGTGCACTAATTACTTCAAATTTATCCGGTACGATAGAAAAGTGATTCAAATATGCGAAAATGTCACCCGGTCCCATGAACCTGACTCACTGTAAAATGCCGATTATCGTAAGCAAGTCAAATTCGGTGTAGTTTTACGTTGAAAGATTTTTGTGGCACTAGAACAAATAAAGCCACAATAAAAAATTGTATTGTTCGAAATGAGATGCAACATATTTCACACCAATGGTTTTCTGTTCTGGATTTTCCCAAAGCAGAATGCGTTTATTTCCTTACTTATTGCACGCTTTATATTTTTTTAGTGAGTATATGTTTCCATAATAGAGCACATGATTAGAAAATAAATTTTAAAATAGTTTTCATACTTATAACTATAGTATACAAATTGATTTTTGGAATATCCCTCGCAACTGAATGTCACCCGGTCACACGAAAGTTTTTAAAGATTTTTTTAACGAAAGAGTTGTATTTTCAAATTTAAATGTATGGACAAATGAGCATTCTTGAGAGTACTTCTTAAAATAAAAATTAAATCTGTCAAATATTTACTATAAGAAAAGTAAATTATATAATTACATTGTTTATTAGGCCGGTACTGTTGTCGGTGTCACCTAGTCATACATGTTTCCACATTGAAGAAGACGATTCACCAGGTCATGCAATTATTTTCATGGATGTGAGTGAAGTTGTTCACAAAGAGAGTTTTCATTATAATATTTCGATATTTTTTGAACCTAACATTCTTCTATTTATTTATATTTAGTTTACTATATTGCAAACATTAGCAAAAATAAATCCTAACATATATTTAAAGCATCTAAAGCTATTTAAACAAATTATACTTTCACAGAGTGTTTAAAAGCATTGAAATAAAATTGTTATTATTTAACATTTAAAAAATTAATTTGAAATCAAAGTACCCTTTTTGTTCTCGCTTACCACTGTTTTTGTAATAATTTGTAGTGAATTTAGAAAGTGTATTACGAATATCCAAATATTCTAATCTCGTACTAAAAAAGTAATGCGAACTTCTCTCCAATACATCTTTTCTTTTAGAATTACACTTAATTCAGTATATCAGCGTTCTCGGACTAACGTTTTGGAACTCAGTGGTTGAAATATAAATTCTAAAGATTCTGTAAAATCCGTAAAATTTCATCCATCTCCAAAAACCTTAAAAAATATTTTGAAATGCATTTAAATTTCTTTTTTAAATCCAAAAACTTTACAAAAATCCTTAAAATTACATTAATATCCTAAAAACTGTACAAAACCCTTAAAATTTCATGAAAGTAAAAAAGCTGTATAAAGTCCTTAAATTTCATCCAATTCTAAAAACTCTATGAAATCTTAAAAATGGATCTCCAAGTCCAGAAACCTTACAAAATCCTTAAAATTGTTATCCCATTCTAAAATTCTATAATGTCTTTATGAAATTTTATCCAATTAAAAATATTCGATAAAATTCATCAAATTGCATCCAACTCTCATTTTTAACTCAAGCAGATTAATAAATTTTTAAAGTTACATCAAAATCTCTCTTCCTATTTCAGGAACCATATAAAATCTTTAAAACTGCAATCAAATTCGTAGAACTCTATAAAATTCTTAACATTGCATCCAATTTTCATTTTCAATTTAAAATAATTGATGAAATCCGTGAAATTGTATCCAACTCTCTTTTCCAACAATGATTAATAATTATAATAATTACAATAATAAAAATAACAATATTTGTTGTTATCGGCTTTTCCTCTACTAGTCAAAGTGGGTAGGGGATAACACCTTACATCTTCTCGATAGCATCTTTAGTTATTGAATTGTATCTGGTAGAAATCCATACCATCAAATTAATATATATTTTTCATCTTCAGAAATTTTATAAAATCATTAAAATTGCATCCCATTTAAAAAAAAACTCTATACAATCCTTGAAATTTCTTCTAAGCCCTAAAAACTGTATAAAATCCTTAAAATTGCTTCCAATTTCAAAATCGTTGTAATTGCATCCAATTTAGAAAAACTCTATATGTGACGTTCCGCAAGGAAAGGGCCCCACCCTTTCAATCGTGTTTTAGATGATATTCGTGTTTTTGTGAACAAAGGTCAAAAGTATCAATTTTGTGTTTTCAATAGGATATCAGACTTCAATATATGCTGTATCTGTTGATATACTTATGTCCAGGAAGTGACCGGAAGTGCCTTATGCCACTTTACGTAACTTCATACCGAAAAAGTGGGCCCCTTTTCTTTGCGGGACGTCACATATCCCTAAATTTAATCCAAGCATGAGAAATTGTACAAAATCCATCAAGCAAGTATAAAATCCCTAAAATTGCATCCACTAACCACTTCCATAAACACTATAAAATCCTCAAAATTACATGCAACTCTCTTTTCGAATTCCAGAAACTATATAAAATGTCTAAAATCAAATTTCAAAAACTATATGAAACCCTTAAAACTGCATCTAAATCCAAAAACTCTATAAGCCGAGAGGCAGAAAAAAGCCTTTTGGTGTGAAATTGATTACATCAGATAGTGAAAACTAAACGTGTCGCCAATACACATTTTCAATTATAATTACATTTAATTCAAAACATCAGCATTCTCAGACACACATTTCCGAATTTAATGTTTAGAATATAAAGTTTAATGTTGATATTTTGAAGCAAAGAAAAAATGTAATAAATTTAGGTGATTTATTTGTTTTAATATCAATATATTGAAGTCATTAAGTTTTCACATTAATAATTTTTAATAAAAATATGAAATTTTGATATTTTAAATAATATGTGTCTGAATGATCTATTCATATAGTCTCAAAATAATACACTTGATTAACGTAAATCAAGTTCTTTCATTCGAGTGCATTATCTTGAGACATGAAAAATTTTCTTGAATCAAGGAAATACATTGTATCCTCCTTTATACCGATATTTTCTTGATTCAATGCTAATTTTTTCCGTATGTGAGGTCTTTTTTTAAAGGAGTAAGCCGCCTATTTGGAGTAATTTTTTTTACTTCAGACGTCGCGTCGTTTTCCGGATTTTTTGACGTTCGTGTGATTCTAGAAGATTTACTACACGATACTGTGGTGGAATAGGATCATACACATAATCCTTCGGAGCTTCTTCTGTGCCAATTGAACAGTGCACGTTAACAGTCATCTTCGTCCACCAAAATAGTTTTCCAATCACTACTAAATATTGGAACAACCGAACAATTGCGGGATCTTTCAATGATATAACCGAACCCCAGTATTCTAGAAGAAGAAAACCTCGCTGGACTGGATAAAAGTGGCCATTTTCCTGGTAGAAAATACCTTTATCATCATAATGACAAAGATTTGAGAATATTTTCTGTTCTTTCATAGGTATGTTTTTGGATGATACTTCTTCGAACTTCCCTCCAGTCCTGTCGGTTCGTAGACCTTATTGGGCAATTTTTCCGGTAAACCTAATTTTGTAAGAAAAAATAGAAATGGATGAGTTTTAATACTTGAGAAATATGACTTAAACGACTATATAATGAATCTGTATCATTTCAAATTTGCATCATAATCTGCTTATTGGGAGAAAATTCTTTTTAATATTAATAATTTCGAATGTATATTGGAACAATTTACGCGGAAATCCACGTAAAATTTGGAAGGAATTTTTCAATTCTAAATTTCTCGTAAACTGTAAGAAAACCGTAAAAATAGGTATAATTTTTGCAGTTTGGGTTACCAATGTAATTTAGAAACATATCTCATCCATAGCTCTCATCCATACCTCATCCATAGAATAAGCGACTGCACATCTCTAATGGTAACGTTATCATTTATAGTCATTCCATTGACAAAAAAAAGTTATAATTTATATTTCACTCAAGTTAATTTCATTTGCGAGATTACTAAAACTTTACACATAGAATATCGTACAATATTTAAAGAACGCTTTTATTTATTGATTTTTTAATTTCCGGTGCCTGCTATTACCAATCCAGTAGGAATTTAGTTTCAGCAATATTTATACAAAAAGGACTCAGCTAAAGAATCTTGTAATTGCCATTTTTATGACTATGAAAGGAGATTCTCAATGAATTATTAGCTTGGAGAATATTTCTGGATGAAACTTTCTCAGGAGAGGAATAATTTAGAGTAATTATTCGCTGAGGAGGGATATTTGTCGATCAAAGATAACTGAGTTGCGTAAATTGCTCCCTTAAGATTAATGAGAAACCGGGACGGGCATCTAAGTACTAACTAGAAGGTGTATGCAAGGGTAGAGGTAGAAAATCACGTTTTCCGTATATTGATCCACGTTAATTATAATCCGCGTTACAGTAACGAGCAGCTGTTTACGATTCTAGGTTGACGGTTCTGTTCGATGTTTCGACCGTCATAATCAAATTACAATTACAAGAAGCTACAGTTGCATTTCTCGAAACACAAACTTCGAAAATTGCATTTCTCATCAAGGCGAATTCCCTCAAAGTTATGACCCTTTGATGGAGACTGGAAATTGAAAACTTCTGATTATTACATACATATATTATTACAATAATATTCATTTAATGAGGCAAAATTTAATAAAGGGCCGTTCAAATCTACGTCACGCTGCCAGGGGGAAGGTTATTAAACAAAATAGTTGAGTATTTTGTTGAAAATTCGCTTTTTTCTGTTGAAAATTAATTTTTTCAACTGAAAATTTAATTATTTTATTTTTGGTTAAAAATGGATCGTTTTTAGCTAAAAATTCAACTATTAAATTTTTCGTTGAGAATGCATATTTTTTTGTTAAAAACACAGGCCTAAAAAATTTCGAAAAACGAATAACCGAGAAACGAGACAATACTTATATGAAGGTTTTTGGTGCGCGGAATCCGAATCCGACCTCAGAATTTCTCCATCACCTCAGGTTTTTGATATATCCTAACCTAAATGTGCAAAAACACGGTTTTTTGCTATGTTCAGGGTTAAATTACATCGCGAATTAATTTTTTTCTGGAAGCTCCTTACGGCATCTAAAAGTACCACTCTTACCCTTCAAAAACCTTTTTGGATTTTTTAGATATCTTTTTTCCTTGGAGATATCGTTCACTGAAGTTGAAAACTTTGCCGTTTTCGTGCATACAAACTTACCGAAAAAAGGTTTTTCCAGAAAGCAGAAATTATGTGCTTCTCCATCTACTTAAACTCCTCCACCTTCTCCAGCTCCTCCACCTTCTCCAGCTCCTCCACCTACGCCAGCTTCTCCACCTCCTCCAGCTCCTGCACCTACTCCAGCTCCTCCACCTACTACAGCTCCTCCAACTTCTCTAGATTTTACACCTCTTCCAACTCCTCCACCTACTTTAGCTTCTACACCTACTCTAGCTACTCCACCTACTTTAGCTCCTTCACCTCCTTCAGCTTTTCCACTTCCTCCAACTCCCCCACCTACTCCAACTCCTCCACTTACTCCAGCTTTTCCGCCTACTACAGCTCCTTCACCTACTCTAGCTTCTACACCTCCTTCAGCTTTTCCACCTCCAACTCCTCCACCTACTCCAGCTCCTCTACCTACTACAGCTCCTCCAACTTCTCCAGCTTTTACACCTCCTCCAACTCCTTACCTACTTTAGCTTCTGCACCTACTCCAGCTCCTCCACCTACTTCAGCTTCTTCACTTCCTCCAGCTTTTCCACTTTCCCCAACTCCCCCACCTACTCGAGCTTCTCCACCTACTCCAAATCTTCCACTTACTCCAGCTTTTCCGCCTACTACAACTCCTCCACCTACTTCAGCTTCTCCACCTCCTTTAGCTTTCTCACCTCCAACTCCTCCACCTACTCCAGGTCCTCCACCTACTACAGCTCCTCCAACTTCTCCAGCTTTTACACCTCCTCCAACTCCTCCACCAGTTTAGCTTCTACACCTAGTCAAGCTCCTCCATCTACTTCAGCTCCTTCACCTCCTCCAGCTTTTCCACTTCCTCCAACTCCCCCACCTACTCCAGCTTCTCCACCTACTCCAACTCCTCCACTTACTCCAGCTTTTCCGCCTACGACAGGTCCTCCACCTACTCCAGCTCCTCCACCTCCTTCAGCTTTTCCACTTCCAACTCCTCCACCTACTCCAGCTCCTCCACCTCCTCCAGCTTTTCTACCTCCTCTAACTCCTCCACTTGCTCCAGCTCCTCCACCTACTCTACTTCACTGAACGATATCTCCAAGAAAAAAAAGAGCACTACAAAATTCAAAAAGGGTTTTCAAGGGTACGAGTGGTACTTTCAGATGCAGTAACGAATTTTTAGAAAAAAATTAATAGCAAAAAACGAACATAGCAAAAAACCGTGTTTTTTGCACTTTAGGTTAGGATATCTCAAAACCCTGAGGTGATGGAGCAATTCTGCGGTCGGATTCAGATTCAGCGCACTAAAAACTTTCGGATAAGTATTGTCTGGTTTCTGGGTTGAAAATTTTGTCGCTGTGAAATTCAACTACTTTGTTAAACATTCATTTTATTGGTTGAATATTTAACTATTTTATTGAAAATTAATTTTTTCAACTGAAAATTTAACTATTCTATTATTGATTGCAAATTTAGGTACATATCTTGTTGCACATTCTTCTTTTCTGATAGAAAATTAATCTTCTTTATTGAAAATTCCAGTACTTCGTTGAAAGTTGAACTTTGTTAAAAATTCATTTTTTGGTTGAAAATTGATCGTTTTTAGTTTAAAATTCCATTTTTTGTTTGAATATTAACTTCTTTGTTGAAAATTTAACTATTTAGTACAAAATTCGTCTTTTTGTGTGGAAAATTCTATTATTTTAGTAAAAAAATTTATTATTTTGTTATAAATTCATCCCTTTTGGTAGAAATTTGATCTTTCTTGGTGAAAAATGCAACATTTTTGTTAAAAAATAATCTTTTTTGATTGAGGATTCAACAATTTTGTTGAAAATTCGTCTCTTTTAGTTCAATTCAACTCTTTTCCACTTAAAATAAAAATATTTTTTGTTTGAAATATCAACTATTACATTTTTTGTTGAGAATTTA
The DNA here is from genome assembly GCA_932195095.1 of Andricus curvator. Lineage (NCBI taxonomy): Eukaryota > Metazoa > Arthropoda > Insecta > Hymenoptera > Cynipidae > Andricus > Andricus curvator. The sequence goes on from CAKNYM010049072.1 coordinate 99,928, forward strand.
TCTTTTTGGTTAAATTCGGCTGTTTTTAGTTTAAAATTAACATCTTTTTTTTGAAAATATCAACTACTATTTGGTTGAACATGCAACTTTTTTGGTTGAAATTTAATCTTTTTATTTAAAACTCGATTATTTGGTTGAAAATTCATCGTTGTAGGTTGAAAATGCAACTATTTGGTTAAAAATTCAACTATTTTGTTGAAAATTCATCACTTTTCTTTGAAAGTTCAACTATTTGGTTGTAAATTTAACTTTTTAGTTGATAATTAATTTCTTTTTTTTTGAATATTCAAATATTTGGTTTAAAGTTCATGTGTTTGTATGTACATATACATTAATTTTATTTCAAAGAATTTATTTCCTCATTTCCGTGAACAATCGCCCAATTTCCCCTGTTTTGAGAGCATTTTGGGCTGTGAAGCCTGTTGAAACATTATGTTTGTATATGCTGTGTTTTATTTTAGGCTTTTATTCAATGAAACCGAAGAAAAAATGTTGACGAAGAAGGGGAGGGTTGGAAAAAGTGTTTAAAATAGCGTGACGTTGTTTTTGAACCCTAAGAGAAAAAAGTTTAATTTAAACATGCACATAAACTTTAATTGCATTTCTTGAGATTCAATTGCAATCCTTTTTGTAATTACGTATAACACTCGCATGTATTCTGATTTTTGAACTCTTATTTATTATTATGTTTCAAATGTTTATTCATTCTATTAAAATGGTGGTCTATCTCATTTTCTAATAATTGTAAACATCTGCTTGGTGGAGGAATAAAAATCAAATTCGTCGACTGGAATTTCGCGTTTACGATGTTTACTTTTAATTAAGGGAACCCCAAATGACGTCGCACTAATTAGCTCTAGTAATTGCATTCTGCAGAGCATGGAATTATTATACGGAAAGTTTATAGCTTGGCAGCACATCAACTTCAAATAGTGTTGCAGCTTTCAGCAAAAGCGAAAACCGTCTTCCTTGCTTAATTGCACCATTCTCACCCCATTGTTTCTTCTTTATCAATATTCGCCACTTTTATTTCCCAAAGGAAAATTTATTTCTCAGGTTAGAACTCGTTCATTTGAAAATATTTTTAAGAAAATGTGAAAATTTATCATAGAAAATATCGATTGGCAAAGATTTGACATCGAAAAAAATGTTTTTGATAGTCATTGCACTTTATTTTGGGCACTCTTTTAATATCTGAAACACGAATTGAAACTCTTTTTCTTTGTCTGAAAAACCCCCGGAGAATCCAAATTTTCGTTTTAAAACTGAAAATTTTGATTTTTTCAACAACTTGATTAGCAAAAAATGTCTATTCTGATTTTGCTCATACTTCTTCATTTTCTACTTTAAAATGTCCTTTTAAAAGAAAAATTATAAAACCTGTGTGATTTACATAAATTCTTCATAAAAAGATTTTTTGTAAAAAAGAATAAAAATTTTGTATTCAATTTTAGCTTAAAATGTAATTTTTTTACTATGTACTTAAATATAAATTTTTTCTTTAAGTTTCGAAAGTAAGTTACAAAATCTTTCTATTGCAAAATAACATTTTGATTTTATTATATCGGGTTTATATATAATTTTCGTAGATTTTCGTTATTATGAAAATGAAAATTCTAAAATCAATTGAGTTTTTTTGGCGCAGAGAGGTTGAGACGTTGGGATCCGAAGAAAGTAAAAATAAAATTTAATCGGTTAATATCGAGATGACTGAATAATCTCGAAAAATAAAATTTACGTCACTGTAAAACTCCCGAAAAAGAAAATATTTGAAATAGAAAATTCCCAAAATTATAAAATGACCAACAATTTAAAGTTTGCAAATTGGAAAATTTCTGAAAGTTTTTAATATTACCGGATTTGAAAATTGCCGATAATAAATAATTCCGGAATTAAAATTTCCGACATTGTAAAGTATCTTACACTATAAAATTATCGATGCAGAAAAATTTCCATGTATTAAAATTACCAAATCTGAACAAATAAAAAACTGTTTAAATAATAATTAATAAAATAAAAAATAAGTTAATTTTAATATGTTTATTATTGTTTATTTTATTATTTAACAATTTCCTAATTGTATATATTTGAAAATGTCCTTCTTTAGGCAATTTTACGGTGTCAAATATTTTATTAGGTCGGAAATTTTATTTCGGGAATTTGAAAATTGGGTAATATCATAAACTGTCATAAATTTTGTAATTTGTGAATTTCAAATTTTTGACAATTTTCTAATTTCGGGAGTTTTTTATTTCGAATATTTTCTTTTTTAGGAATTTTATTTTTCAAGATTTTTTAGTCTTCGCTTAATATTTTCGGTTTTTGGGTTTCCAACATTCAAAAGAAATGTCCAATTTGCTCTAAAATTAAAAAAAAAAAAATTTCAATTTACATTGAAAAAAAATGAATATTGAATCGAGAAAATATCGTTACAAATACGGACGATACTATATTTTTTGCTCTAAAAAATATTTCTTGTGTTAAGAAAAGGTACTAACTTGAAGAAACTTGATTTTCTTCATTTGAGTACATTTTATTGAGACAAGACAATTTTTCTTGGATCATGAAACTATTGTATCATTCCCATTCGTATCGATATTTTCTTGATTCGATGCTCATTTTGAAGAAATTTCAGGTTCGATATTTTAAACTATCTTTAAAGAAGTGTGCATTTAACTTGTTTGCATTCTCATTTTTAACACTGATCATTGGCGAAAACTGTACGAAGAACCACTAAAATGTTTATTTTAAAATAATAAAATAGAAAGTAGCATGTATTCATGAAGAGTTTTAACTATCTTTTTTCATAAGTTATTTTACTTGATTGTGAAATATAAAATAACTTTTTTTGTTTATTTTCACAGAGTATAAATGTTTAATAAATAACCTGGTAGAATATAAAAAAATTCATTTTTATGAATATAATAGAGCCTAGAATCATTTAAATACCCCTATTTAATGATAATATCGAAAATCTTTAAAATCCATAATGAACAAATGAAAATTTTATTTTTCAATTGAAAGATTAAAAATGTTTACTAAGGAGTGGAATGAAATAGTTAAGAATTACATTCGAAGCAAAAATGTTTAAAAAATCCTTTTTTCTCATCATATTTAAAAAAAAAAGAATTTATGTAAAGCACATAGTTTTTATGATTTTTTCTCTAAAAGGACAGTTTAAAGTATAAAATAAGGAACTTCAAAGAAAATCAGGGTACGAATTTTTTGCGCATCGAGTATTTTTATAATCAAATTTTTTTCTTTAAAAATATGAAAAGTAACCATGTATGTCTTCAGGAAACTAAAGAAATTCGTATTTTATAAAGACTCAAAAAGTGTCAAAAATAGTACAGGTGCAATGACTTTTAAAACAAAATTTTTTGAACTGAAATCTTTGGCCATCCATATTTTCTCTACTAAACAAATAAGTAGATAAAGTTTTGAAAAATCGATGATTTAAAGTCTCACCAATTCTCTATAAAAAATCAAGCGATTTAAAAAAGTGGAAATCTTGATTAAGCATTCATTTCCAGCTTTAAAGAAAATGTCGGACAATACATACTACACCGTCATAAATGTAAAATCAATTCCGATTCCACGCTCCCGTAGCTTAGCCCTGGGCACGATTCCAAAATTGAAGTAAAGCCCAGAACGAGTGGATGCATAATCACTACGCGTAAACACGTGGAAAATGTAAATTTATGATATCTTCGTTGGCAAAATTAAACTGCAGGAAGAAGAGGAAATGTTATAAATATTGTATAATTCTGGGTTGCCCGGAGCGTAGCGTTCAATTTTACTACCCCTGCTGAAAAGATGTATAAAAATGATAAAATTTGATAGATTCTCTATTCAAAGAAAACATAAAATTGAATCAAATTTTACACATTTAGGGAAAATTTAATTAAAATTTATCATGAGTTGGAATATAAATAAATTGGTATAAGCACATTTGATAGAAATCCTATCAAATTGAATCAAACAAATTTCACGAATCAAAAGAATCAAAATCTATGTGCACATATGATAGACCTTTACCTTTCTATCAACAATTTCTCCTTAACACTCTATCAAATCTTGTTGCTACAAGACTTGTATCAGAATCTTGGATAATTCTATCGAATTTTACATTTTGAGAAATCGTATACTTTTCTATCGAAAATTTCTCATTAAAATTCTATCGAATCTTATCCTCGTAGAACTTGAATCAAATCCTATCTTACAAAATTTCGGAAATTTCTATGAACTTCTATCCGTCGAGAAATCTTTTACTTTTTTATCAACAGATTCTTATTAAACCTACATGAAATCCTATCGACGCAGAATTTATATCAAACCCTTTATTCTGAAATTTCTATCAAATTCTATCGAACGAAAAATCTTATTTTTTTCTATTAATAGTTTCTGATTAAAATTCTATCAAATCTTATTGACACAAGAGTTGTATCAAATACTATGTTCTAAAATCTTGGAAGTTTTTATCCAACTCTATCAGTCGAAAAATCTTATACTTTTTTATCAACAGCTGATTATTGAGATTCTATCAAACTGTATCCGTCGAGAAATCTTATACTTTTCTATCAATATCTTCTCATTCCATAATATTCCAGAGTTTTGATGACAATTTGGTAGAAAAGTATCAGATTTCTCGAGGAGTATAATTCGATAGAAAATTCCCAAGTTTTGGAAAATAGGATTTGATACAAGTCTGATACGGATAAGACTGAATTGAGTTAAAAAAAATATGTTGATAGAAAAAGTATAAGATTTTACAACGGATCGAATTTGATAGGAATTTCCGAGATTTAGAGACATAGGATTCGATACAACTCTGGTGGGGGATAATATTTCATAGAGTTTCCATGGGATATTGTTGATAGAAAAGTCTAAGATTCCACAACGTTTGGAGTTAGAAAAAATCTTCCAGGATTCTGGAACATAGGAATTGATACGAGATTTGTGCGGTTAAGATTTAATAGACTGTCAATGAGAAAATTTGGATACAAAAGTATAGAATTTCCCGACATATTTTGACAGTTTTTCATGAAGAAGCACATTAAAATGGATAGGAGTTAAGGATATAATATTTGATGAAATTGGATAAGATTCCTATAAAAGAAGCATATTAAAATGGATAGAAATTTAAGACATAATATTTGATAGGTTTTCATTGTATTTCTATGAAAATATCATATTAATATAGATATTAATGTAGAATATCACATTTGATCGGATTGGATTGGATTTCTATCAAAAAAGTGTATCAAAATGGTTAGGAGTTTGTAATAGCATATTTGATAGGAATGGATAGCATTTTTATCAGAAAAAGTATTTATTATATAAATAAATTAAACACTTAAGCAATTCTATCTAAACGTTTGATAGAAATTGTTTGTCTTTTCAGTGAAACACCGTGAGACACTTCCGATAGACATTATTGTTATTGTTATCGGTAGAGCAGGGTCCATCCTAACAAATAAAAACATATCAAAAAAAGGTAAAATGGCCATACATAATTCTATATTCGTACCGACTGTACTATACGGTAGCGAGACATGGACCTGTCAAGAAAAGGACAGGAGTAAAATTAACGCGATCGGCATGAAACCTCTGCGCATAATATGCGGGAAAACACTGATGGACAAAGTCCGAAACGAGACCATCCTCAAAGAATGTGGTGCAAAAGAGACAATAGTTGACACATGGGAAAGAAATCAGTTAAGATGGTTCGGACATCTTGAAAGAATGAAAGATGAACGACTGACCAAACAAGTGTATAAAGGTAAAGTAAATGGCAGAATGCCCAGAGGTAGACCGCCGAAAGAATGGATAGAATCTGTAAATGAGACATTAATCCGTAGAGACATAAGAAGCCATAGAAACACAAGAGCTTGCATGAAAAAATGCATGGACGTGAAGGAAGCTAGAGTAGTATGCCAGGACAGAAAAGTGTGGCGACAAATAGTTTGTAAACAGAGTGACAGTAGAATGAATGACGCCTGAAACAAAGACCTTGGATACTAATGGGCCCAAGTGGAGAACCATACATACCAATTTTGTGAGGCTCTTCACTTGGGGTGATCGCTAGAGAGATTGATCAGCAACCTGGGTCGGAGCAGTGTTGCGGAATAAACGTGTCATTTAAATAAATAACACGAGAATTCCAGATCAATCTAAAATATCTATACCTAACACTTATATCAGAGGTCGGCAGCGAGGGGAAATTTCTCGAGTCCAGCTCTTTTAACACGTGTGGATGGCACGCTTCGTCTATCCCACCAAGACTCTCTACTCTACTCTAAGAGTTCGGGGTGGTGGCAAATTCTGACGTCATAGAATAGAATTTACCACCACCCTGCAATCTTAGAGTGGAGTAGAGACTCTTGGTGGGAGAGACGAAGCGACCGATCCACACGTGTTAAAAGAGCTGGACTCGAGAAATTTCCCCTCGCTGCCGACCTCTGACTTATATACCTATCTACCTCATACCTATATACCTACCTACCTTATACCTATATACCCATATACACACTACTATTTTCCAACCGAGCAAGTCACGCCTACCCCGAAAGGGAAATGGCTTAATGGTATAATAATAATAATGAATGCACATTGCGCACCGCAACTTGATAATTATTTTATTCGAATTTCGATATCTAATTTCGATTTTTCAATAGTACAGATATACTGCCCTGTTTTTGAAGAACACCGTTAACTATAGACGAAACTGTTTCAAATTTCTTTCGCGTAGAGCTCTTATTTAAAGAAATGAAAAAAATCACTTTCAATTACTAATTTGACCGCAGTCTTTTCAATAAGAAAAAAATGTTGAAATGTTAATTATTAGTCGAAAATTGGGGGTGGGGGTATCGATTTTTAGATTGATCCAGAATTCCCGTGTTATTTATTTAAATAACACGTTAGTTCCCCAACACTGCTCCGACCCAGGTTGCTGATCAATCTCTCTAGCGATCACCCCAAATGAAGATCCTCAAAAAGTCATCATGTGAAGCTCCCCACTCGGGCCCATTAGTATCCAAGGTCTTTTGCTTGATGCGTCATTCACTCCACTGACACTCTTTTTATAAACTATTTGCCGACACACTTCTTTGTCCTAACATACCTCTCTTGCTTCCTTCACGTCCATGTTTTCTTTTTCAAGCAAGCTCTTGTGTGTCTGTGGCTTCTTATTTCTTTTCGAATTAGGGTCTCATTCACACATTCTAACCAACCTTTCCGCGATCTGCCGCTGGGCACGCTGTCATTTACTTTTCATTGATACACTTGTTTCGTTAATCGTTCATCTTTCATTCTCTCTACATACCCAAACCTTCTCAAAGAATTTCTTTCACATATATCAACTAGTGTCTCCTCTACATCACATTATTTGAGGATTATCTCATTACTCACTTTGCCCATCAGTGTGTTTTGCCTTATATCATGCGCAGAAATATCATGTCAATCCCGTTAATTTTACTCTTATCCTTTTCTTGATAGGTGCACGTCTCGCTATCGTACATCACAGTCGGTATAAATATAGAATTATGTATTGCCCTTTCAGCTTTACTTGATATATTTTTACTTCTGATAATGGGCCCTACTCTACCGATAACCTTCTCACCCTTGTTTATACGCCTATCTAACTCCCCATCTATCTTCCCGTCGCTAGTGAATAGGCTACCTAGATATATGTATTTATCAACTTGTTCCAATCTCTCATCATTTAGGACAATGTTGAACATTGTTTTGTGACCCTTTCCTTCAAGCACTGTAATTTTTGTTTTATCTACGTTAATTTTGAGACCCACGTTCTCCATGCGTGTATTCAGTTTGCTCAACATTCTTCGCAAGTCTTCGATTGACTCTGCCATAACACCCTTATCATCTGCGAACGCTAACCCACGTACCCTCACTATCCTGAGATCCACACCTTCCTCGTCGAAAAGGGCCATTCTGAGACACTTGTCCATGAATATAATAAATAGCCATGAGGACATGACGCATCCTTGTCTAACACCTTGCATAATATCGAATCGGTCACTCAGTTTACCGTTAACCCTTACACTCGCTTTGCTACCAACATATATTGTTTTTATTGCTTGTAGGAGCCATTGACTCCGTACTCTTTCTGCACTTCCCAAATTTTACTTCTATCCACCTTGTCAAATGCTTTTTCTAGGTCAACAAATGTACAGAAAACTTTTTTTCTTAACCTCAAACTTTTTTCTGTGATCTGTCTGAAGCTAAATATTTTATCCATACATGATCTTCCTGGCATAAATCCACTTTGGACTTCCCATATGTTTTTTTGTTATTTTCATCACCTCACGAATAAGTACTTTTCAATATATTTTACTTACGGCACTTAATAAGCTGATACCTCTGTAATTATTGCAGTTACTTTTATCTCCCTTTCCTTTGTATATTGGTACGGTAATCACTTTTTTCCAGTCATCTGGAACTTCTCTCATCTCGATATATAAATTTATCAATTCACAAAACCTGTGAGATTTGTAGTCGCCACAATATTTAAGCATTTCAGCGTTAACACTGTCTAAACCAGCAGCCTTACCATTTTTTAGGTTCTTAATTATATCCCTAAACTAAGAGGCAGAGACTCTCTCAATTGAGTTTTCTAACGCATCGTATTCTATATCGCAGTTATGGTGCCCTATAGCTTCACCTCGCAATAATTCCTTATAAGAATCTCTCAAGGCGTCTAGTTTCCCGTCTGTATCATACAGCATTTCACCCTTGCTATTTCTAATGCTGACGAACTCTGTACTTTTACCTCCCTTCATATTGATCAACGCTCATTTATGAAACAGTTTCTTCCTTCCTTCGGAGTCGTATTCCATTTTCTTCTCTTCTCCTGTTCTGATTTTATCTTTACTTTCCTTGACTAGTAGTTTAACTTTCATCTTTTTGTGTCTGTAATCATTTTCAAGTTTATTTATTTTCTAATCGCTAAGGCCTGTAATTTTCAACTTTATTTTATGCGCTTCTTTCTTTTCTTGGGCGGCTGTTTGAGTTTCATCATTCCACCATGCATTACCAGACATTCTTCCTACAACCACAGTACCACACACGATTAATTGATTATTCATTTTGACAGACTTTCTATCAAAAACGTTTTATAGGAATATAACCGACATTTTTTTAATTGTGGATTGGTTAAACATTCTAGTATTTGTTCGAAAATTAATTTATTTTGTTTAAATGCAACCATTTTGTCAATGAGTAATCTTCTTTGGTCAAAAATTCAACTACTTGGTAGAAAGTTGAACTGCTTTGTTAAAAATGCATGTTTTTGGTTAAAAATTCAGCTGCTTGATTGAAAATTCAACTATTCCACTTTTAGAAAATTATTCTTCTTAGTTAAAAAAATCATCTCTCTTGGTTAAAAATGCAAATATTCAATTGAAAATAATCTGGTTTAGTTCAGGATTCAACTGTTTTGTAAAGAATTCTACTTTTTTGATTGAATTCAACTGTTTTTTATTTCAAAATAAAATCTTTTTGGGCAGAAGTATTAAATATCACATTTTTTATTGAGAATTCATCTTTATTGGTTAAAAATATAACTAACAGGTTAAAATTGGAACTACTTTGTTGAAAATTAATTTTGTTTTGGTTGAAGATTTAAATATTAGGTTGAAAATGAAACTATTTTTATAAAAATTCAACTATTTTGTTGAAAATTAACTTTTTTGTTGAAAAATTATATTTTCGGATTGAAAATTCAACTGTTTTGTAGATGATTTGCATTTTTTCTTCAAAATTCAACAACTTTGATGGATATTTATGCATTTTTTTGAAAATTTATCTTTTTGTTAGAACATTATTCTTCCTGGTAGAAAAATCCATTTTTTTCGTTAAAAATTTAACTTTTCATGTTGAAAATTCAAATACTTTGATAAAGTCGTATTTTTTGGTCGAAAATTCAACTATTTTGATAAAAATTCGTCCTTTTGTATGGAAAATTTATCTTTTAGAAGTTGTAAGTGTTTCATATTGAATGCAATATGATGTTTACATTAATTTTATTTAAAAGATTTTATTCCCAAATTATTTCCCAATTTTTATTTAAAATCCCTCTATTGCCACTGTTTTGAGAGAATTTAGGGCTACGTCAAAATAGCCCAAAATTGGTAACGTAGTTTATGATCGACCCTAAAATCATAATAGAAAACCAGAAATACTGTTTTTTTAGTTACTGACAATTCGGCCCTGGAAATTTGAACGTGATTGGCATTTCATTCCCCTTTGATATCGTTCGATATCGTCCTTTTCAGGAAGAAACGAAATTTTCTTTCGACGGATATCACAAAAGCGGATGTGCAGAAGAAAATCGAATTTTCTGCAAGAAAGGGGAACAAGGAAAGCACTTTACGGTTCCAGTTTTATCGATTAACCATTTGCCATTTCTTTGCGAGCTTTATCGCCTAACGCGCTTACACCATAGAAATAGTATATCGAGTCGTCGCGTCGCGTTGGTTCGTTAATCGTCTGGAGAATTAAACTTTTAACAGCTGCTAAAATTCGAAATAGTGACACATTAAATGTCTGGCCTGCCACTTTCAAAGCAATCCGATGGTTTCCTATTTGATAATAATTGTCACAGAAGAATAATTGATTTTCTTTTTATTTTAATAACAAATATATAAGAAGATTAGTTAGTACATACACGAAGAAGGAAATTTCAGAAATTAAAAAAGTCTAAAATAATTCAATATATTTAAAAATGATCTAAAAAAGCCCGTCTAGTGTTATTCAAATTTAATTAAGAGTATCAAAATTGCATCCAATTCTTCTTTCCAACTCTAAAAACTGTTTAAAATCCTTAACCGTTTGAAGCATACATTTTTCCTTACGTATGTTTGAAACTTCATGCACGGACGGTTTTTGGATTTGCTGATCACGAATTTGGAGTCCAATTTTTTTAATTTTAAAAATCCAAAATGGCGGATTCAATAGGACGGACAAAAATGTAAAAATAAGTCCCGTGTCTTAAAAAAGGATTCTCGGTGGTTGTGTGGGTTGATTATTACGAAACTGAAGTTAAAATTACAGAACTCAAAATGGTGAACACCATATTCATTTCAAATTTATTGTCCGCCATACTGGATCCGCGATTTTAAATTTTAGGATTTTGACTTCAGATTCGTAATTATAGCGACCCGAAAAACGCTGAGGATCCATTTTGAAGCCACGGCACCAATTTTTTCACTGTTTAGCCATCATTTTTAATTTTAGAATTTTAACTTCATATTCTTAATCAGCGACCCAAAAAAAACCAACCCAAAAACTCAGTTTGAAGCCACGGGACTTATTTTAAAATTTTTATCCGCCATATTGAATTTTGAAAATTTCAAAAATTTGACTCCAAATTCATAATCAGCAACCCAAAAACCCCTGAGGGCCCATTTTCAAGCCACAGGATCATTTTTTTCATGTTTGGCCGCCATATTGGATCTGCCAATTTGAATTTTGGAATATTGACTTTAAATTCGTAATCAGCCACCCAGAAACCCTCCGAAAACCCATTTTAAAGCCACGAGACTTATTGTTGAATTTGTTAACAATTATATGAAAAATATTACAGAACGAGGTCAAAAAGGTGCCATTCATGTATGGCACTATGCCGCAAAGGTTTAAAGTCACATCCAACTCCAAAAACTCTTTTCCGACTCTAAAACTGTATGGAAATTTCTAAAATTCCATATAATTCCAAAACTGTATAAAATCCTTAAAGTTGCAACCCATTAAAATGAAAGCTTATCAAACCCTTAAAATATAATCTAATTCTAAAAACTCTAAAAAATCTTTAAAATTTCGTCCAATTCCAAAAAGTGTCTAAACTCCTTAAAATTGTACCAAAGTGACAAAAGCGGTATAAAAACCTTAAGAATTTAATCAAATTCCAAAAGCTGTATAAAATCCTTAAAGTTGCATTCACTTCCAAAAAATGTATCAAAACCTTAAAATGTAATCGAATCCTAAAAACTTGATAAAATCCTTGAAATTGCATCTAATTCCGAAAATTGTCTAAAATCCTTACAATTGCACCAAAGTCACAAAAGCTGTATAAAATCCTTTAAAATTTCATAAAATTCCATAAACTATAAAATCCTTAAGATTGCATCCAATTCCAAAAACTATATCAAACCCTTAAAATTTATTCCAATTTCAGAACCTCTATAAAATGCTTAAAATTGCATCCAATTCCAAAAACTGTCTAAAATCCTTAACTTTGCACCAAAGTCACAAAAGCTGCATAAAATCCTTAAAATTGCATCCAATTCCAAAAACTTGATAAAATCCTTAAAATTTGATCCAATTCCAAAATCTCTATAAAATCGTTCAAATTTTATCCAACTCTTTTAACTCTTTTCCTACTCCATAATTGAATACAATTTCTTGAAATTTCATTCAATTCCAAAAAGTCTATGAAATCCTTACCACTGCATCGAATTCCAAAATCTCTATAATATCGTTCAAATTGCATCCGACTCCAAGAACCCTTTTTCAACTCCAAAACTGTATAAAAATTCTTAATGTGTCATCCAATTCCAAGAACGCTATGAAATCCTTAAAATTGCATTCAACTCTATTTTCCAACATCAGAACTGTATCGAATCCTTAAAATTTCACCCAATTCCAAACTCTCTATAAAATCCTTAGAATCGTATTCAACTCCAGAAACTCTATAAAATTCTGAAAATAATGTCTAATTCCAAAAACTTATTAAAATTCTTGAAATTGTATCCAACCCTCTTTTTGAAATCCACAAACTTCATAAAATCCTTCAAGTTGTATGCAATTTTAAGAACGCTATGAAATCCATAAAATTGCATCAAACTCTCTTTTCCATCGTCAAAAACTTTATAAAATCCTTACAATTGTATCCAATTTCTAGAACTCTATACAGTCCTCAAAATTGTATCCAATTAAAAAAATTCTATAAGCCGGGATTTATAACCCTTTTGGGTGGAAATGAAGTACTTCAGAGGGTACAACAAAAATAATACGAGTATAACGAAATAGAGAAAGAAATATAAATTTAATAGGAGTGCATTGAGTGTATTTTTAAGTCCAGAAAAATATTTTTTTATCGTTTTAAGAGCAGCTTTAGCGAGAGCTGTTCGTATATTATTCAGATGCATTTCACTCTGCGGTTCGTGAATGGTTTTAATTACAGAATTTGAATAGCGGTCATCGTCGCTAGTACCTTTTTTTTGACTTCCTAATTTAAATTCAACATGGCAAAGTAACTCGCTCGTAGTGCTTACTCTGTACCGGGAATTTCCGACAATGTAGTTCAGTATGACTCTCCTCATTTTTAGTTTTCACTTCCATTTACTATCCTTTTAGCAGTTCCCTTTTTACCATGCCACTCATCACCTAATTCTCTTTCTGCCTTTCAACGCACAGGATCTGCAAATACTGAGATGTAACCAAAGGATGTGCAGTAGCTTTCAAGAATTTAATCACCTTCATCAATGTTTCGTTTAATTCGAAAGCGCTTCTAATTCTCGAATTTCAGAGACTGCAAATGCGTTTAATTTATCTGTAATTTTGGCGAGAGATTTAATTATTTAAAAAATTATTTTTGAACCCTTGCTATTTATCAAGAACAATATTTAAAGACTAACAAAAATAGCGCGCTCATTTTATTACATGTTTCTTATTTTGATTGCCTATTCATCAAATTAAAATTCTTCCGTATGTCTTCCATTTTCGACATTAATCCATTTTGCAGATGATTGCAATTAAAAATTCTCCAACTTGTTTTATTTTGAATGATTATAATTTAAACTCATAACATTGTGAACATCTTTTTATGATAGGTCTATATTGATTGTTTTTTTTTACGAAGTGTCGCGTCGTCCCGAAATTCAGGATGAGTAGTCAAATATTTTTCATAAGCTTGGCTAATCGTCTCGAATTTTCGTAACGACTAGTTTATCCCCTTTACCAACTTCTCCAATTTTTCGGAACGATTAGACACTGCCTTTTCTTTATAGTTAAATTTTGAATATTTACAATTGAAAATGCTTCAACTTGAAAGATGTATAAATAAAAATTCTTAAATTTTTCTGATTTTTAAAATCAAACTTCAATTTTTTAATTTTAAATCTTTCAAATTAAAGAAATTTCAAATATAAAGCATCAAAATTACCGAATTTTGCATTGTGAAACTTAAAACTTACATAATTTTTTATTGTAAATTTTAAAAATTGAAAACACTTCAATTTTGAATATTTAAAATTCGAAGCCCTACTATTTTAAAGATCTGAATTTGAAAACGCTTCAATTTTAAATGTGCATAAATAAGAATACTTAAATCTTGAAAATCAAAAGAGAAATTTTCAATTCTCAATCAATTAAATTGAAGAAATTTCGTTTCTTGATTATAAAAATTAGCAGCATTTTAAAATTTTAAACTTAAAATTTGCATAATTTTTAATTGAAAATTTTCAAAAATAAAAAATCCTCCATTTCAAACACGTATCAATAAAACGTCTTATATTTTGATGATTTGAAGATCAAAAGTCAAGTTTTCAGTTCCAAATGTTCAAAATTAAAAAAATTTTATATATAGAGCATCAAAATTACAGAATTGTAATTGTAAAACATAAAACTGGCATAATTTTAAATTGTAAATTTTCAAAATTAAAAACTCTTTAATTTTACAGATTTAACATTCAGATTTCTAGATTTTTGAAGAGTTACAATTGAAAACTCTTCCTTTTTAAAGATATGTATGAATAAAAATTCTAAAATTCGGATGAGTTTGAAGGATCAAAAGTCAAGATTTCAGTTCTAAACCTTCCAAATAGAAGAAGTTTCGAATATAAAGCATGAAAATTATAGAATTTTTCATTTTATAGTAAATTATCAAAATTAAAAACAGTTTAATTTTAAAGCTTGAAAATTTGAAGTTTTGCAATTTTGAAGAAATACAATTGAAAAATCTTCCATTTAAAAAATTTTTAAATAAAAATTTTTAAATTTTGATGATTTTGAAGATCAAAAGTCAAGCTTTCAATTCTAAATCATCGAAATTAAGGAAATTTTAAATGTAAGTCATCACTTTTACAGAGTTTTTTATTGTAAAACTCAAAACTTGAGTAATTTTTAATCGTGAATTATCAAAATTAAAAGCTGTTCAATTTTACAGATTTATCATTCAAAATTTTGCAATTTTGAAGAGTTACAGCTGAAAATTCTTAAATTTTGAAAATATAGAATTGCAGGATATTCAATTTTGAAGATTTATATTTTAAAGACATGCAATTTGTACATTTTTTGGAATAGTTCAATTATGCAGGTTTATAATTTAAAATTCCTTTTTTTTTTTTAAGATTTCAATTTAAAATTCTTCAATTCTGAACATTTGCAATTGAAGACTCTTTAATAGTTCATGTGTATAATAGAAAATGATTCAATTTTAAATGCCTTTTTTAATAGTTTAATTTTGAAATTTCAAAATATTCAATTTTGAAAGTTTGATAAGATGTCAAATTTACGTAAACTAATAAACTATCAGACTGGGTGGTAATAAAATTAAGAGGCAAAAGCACGCGACAAGTGAGCTTATAGCAGCTTCAATGTGGACAATGTGAATGCATCAATTCGAAGATTATTATATACTAGCAGTAAAGTAAGGTGGATTTTTATTTCCCAACATTAAAAATATGAACAATTTAAAAATCTATTATTAAAAAAATTGTAATACTAAGAGTTTGAAAAGATTTTGAAATAATACTATAATTATTGATTTCGAATCGAAAGAGTTTAAAATTTTAAAAAATATATTGAACGATTTTCAATTGAAAATGTTTCAAAATAAACAATTTTATAAAAGATAAAATTCAAAAAAGGAAAATATTTCGAATTGAATGAAAAAGAATTAAACTAGAGTCATTTCTAAATAAGAGCGTTAGAAATTGAGGATTATCGAATTGAAAAATGTGTAAGCAGAAGCTCTTAAAATTGAAAAATTCCCGATCAAAATTTTGAAAATTGTACAATTTCATCAGGAAGGAGTTAAAATTGTATCTATAAAATTGAATCCAACTCTCTTTTTCAACTACGAAAACTCCATGAAACTCTATAAACTATCTTTAGAACTCTAAAATTGTAAACATTCAAAATTAAAGAAATTAGTAAATTACTGAGGTTTCAATTTCAGTAAATCAATTTTTATTAAGTTTACTTAATTTGATTTTTTTCATAAAAACAAAATTTTGATTTTAAATAAGACAATTTTTAATTTTTCAGTTTCAAACCATTTAAATTTATTATTTATTCTTGAAATATTACAATGAAATATTTTTCAATTTTAAGTAACTCATTTTTTAAAACCTTAAACTGAAAATCGGACAATTTTAAGATGTTATATTGAAAATTAAAAACAAAATAATATAAAACAAGGTCGCTATTATTCCAATATTTCAGGTTGCAAAATTTTAAGTCTTTTAACTTGAATGTTTTTTAACTTAAGTTAGAAATATTCAATGTTTTGGGATATTTCTAAACAAAAAATATTTCCATTTTCAATTCTGAGTTCTATAATCTTTTCATTGTTGAGGCTTGAATTTGAAAAATATTTTCTTAAATTTTCATTATTTTGAGTTTATTCTGAACGTATTTAATTCAAAATTGTTGAATTACAAATCCCTTGAACTGAAAATTTTGTAACTATCAAGTCTTTAAAGTTGATATTCTACGATTTCGAAGAATTTGAAAATATAGAAAAAAATTTTGCATTTAAAATTGAAACCAAACAATTCAAACTATTGAAATCTAAAATTATTAAATTAAAAACTGACTATCAAATTTTAATAAGAAATTTAAAAAAATTTAAGAGTGAAATTTTCCTGGGATTTTTAATGTTTGAATTTGAAAATATGATCGATTCTGGAGGATTTCAATTCAATATTTTGTTGAATCATTAAGGCTATCAATTAAAAATTATAGTACAATATTTGCAGTTAAATTCTTAATATAATTCTAAAATATTCCAGAGTGGCCTCTAAAAATGAAAAAAATGTTGGTCATTTCCCGGATAACAAACATCTGATTCTTTAAAAAACGTTTTTAACACTTTTTTATTTCATAAACTAAATGACAATAACCAAAATTTTTAACTTTTGGAGAATACCGTTCGTTATACAATATTCAGATCCATTCAAAAAGATCTAGAAGCAATGCCACAACAATTTAGAAATGATTTTGAGTAGAACTGTAGAAGTTTAAACATTTCTTGGAATAAACCAATATTGTTATAAACAAATAAGTGAATGAAAATAATTTTTTGATGATTAGCAATGCTTCGTCACTTAATTTCAACAAAATTTTTACAATGTATAGGCAAAAGGGGTTTGTGAGGTGGATTAATGAAAATAATTAAACAATTTGTTATGTAGTACACAAATTATTATTTTTTATTATTAGAGAAGCTCGTGAAACGCGCAAGATTCGTCGTATCAATTGATTATTTGCCTTAATATTAATGATTATTATTTGGGCGCAAACGTTACTTGGTTTAATAATAATCATCATAATGTTAATGATAGAAAAATTTTGGTAAATAATGTCATATAATGGCATTATTAGCGATTGACCAAATGTGATGGCAATGCATCATTGACAGTTGATTCCAACATGAAAAATGGTTTGTTAGTTTATAAGATAAGATAATACGACGAGAAAACTTTATTTATAAAATTGTTGATAACAATAATAATTGTCAGTCATTGCTCAAAAGTACTAACAGCGGTTAAAATTTAGTTATTTGCAGTTAATTATGTTGAAAAAATTAACTCTATATTATGAAACATAGCCAAAGAGCTAATTTGTTAAATAAGTTTGTTTGAACAATTATTAAACCATAATTACAGGATAATTTAGGGTCGTTTGCATAAAAAGAATGGTATTTATTTTCTCACAAATAGCGGGAACGGATAATTGTTTATAAAATTGGTTCACTATATAACAAAAAATGTATTAATTTTCATTAATGTTATACAATAAGATACTCAATGAATCAAATGTGTTTATATTAACTTCACTCATATTTTTTTACTATTTATATTGTAAGGATAAATGTGGTGTACATATTTTATAATAAAATGAATGAACCAAACAAATGTTTAATCCTTTGAAATTTTTAGTTACAGTAACTGAAACTTACTAAATTATAACAGAATTTTTTAAAACATGTGACTAAAGCTTTTTGTAGTTACCGTTGCTGAAATTTAGGTTTCTGTTTATGACAATTTAGAAACGGTTTTTGCATAAAGCTTTAGTGACCCGTCTTTGAAAATTTCTACAGAAATCTCTAACAGTGATAGAAAAAGTCGCGAGAAAAAACACATGCGGAAAGCGAATGAAACATAGGACCTTAAATCTGGACAGAAAGAATGAATGGTCGATTAATGGTCGATTATTATAGTTAATATACTTTTCACCAATAAATACTTGTCATTTATTGCGCTTTATGCGCCAATCTATTGTACAATTCCATACAATTATTCGCATTATTTAAAATATGACAGAGATAATATAGAGACTCTAAAATGAGAATTACAGACAATTTCATGGTTGGCCACATCTTCACAGAGGCCAAAACTGGTCATTCAGCAAAAACAAATGAGTTCATTAAATGTAGTCAATTATTCGCTTTACCAGTTTACCAAATGGCATATTCTTATTTGATATCTACATGAACAAATAAATAAACATGAGAATCAATTTCATGCGAAGTTAGTAAATCTGCTCAGTGATGCATCAAAGCGAGCAAATATAGTAAGCGTAATTTCTGCTTTAATTAATCCTCCCGTCTCGCCAATCAGTATTTAATTCCTAATTAGCACCAAAGAATAGTTTTGTGGCTAAGCTATCGCATCTCGTAAATTCAGTAGTAAAATATTAGTTTTAGTATTAATATAAATGCCCATTTGGCAACTCAATTAACGAGTTTGATTTGAGAAATCAAATGTTTGATCCTTCTCTTCTACAGATTTTATTACACTGAGATATAAGTCAGATATAAAATATATTATACCAATTCATTTTATCTAATCAATGATCATCTTTCTTTGTTTCAGGTGAGCAAATCTTGGAATATAAATTTGATTTGCTTACGAGATTATTAAAAGACAGATTGTTTGGTGAGTATGATAAATTTTGAAACTAGTAATAAATTGGATTTTATATTTTACATTCAAACCATTAATACTTGAATATACATTCACTGTCAATTGAAGTTTTGTAATTTAAATCACTTTCGATTGAAGTTTATCAATTTGAAAGATTAAATTTCTGCATTTGAAACTCTACACTTACATACATACATTGATTAGCAGTTCGAACTCGAAAGTTCATTGCCTCACTACCCGATTCGGGTAGTGTTTCTAGGTGGATATTTGCTACCAATGTGGGCCCACCACACCCACGACGGGCTAACAGCACGGAGTATTCCTGAACGGTCACCCATCCAAGTACTAACCGCGCCCAACAATGCTTAACTTCAGTGATCTTACGAGAACTGGTGTTTTCAGCGTGTAACTCTACACTTTAAATAATTTTTTATATTAAATTGTATGGATTTACTGGTCTATAATTTTTAGAGTGACGAAAACAACATCTGTAAAAATTATAGACCAGTAAATCAACACAATTTAAAATCGAAAATTGATTAAATTACCCTTGTCGACACACAATAATATCAAGATATAAATCTACGATTATAATTTTGACTATTTTTTTCAATTGGTTTTAATGTTTTATTTCAATTGCAGCTAAATGTTAATGATTATATTTTATACTTTCTTTTTCCTAATTCAGAAGTTTGTGTAACAATGTGGTAATTCAAAAATATAATATTCCAATCCTACGAATTATAACGATATTAAAAATAAAAAAATACTTACCTGAAAACTTTCAATTGACAAAATTCACTAGGAAGAAATCTCAAAAATCTGAAAAATTCGCTCTATTTCTAATTTCGATTTTTTCGTCTTGGCGATTTTTTTCTTGTGAATTTTTGTCACTGGAAAGTTGCTGTACTTTTTGATACCATGCTCGAAATAAGTGAAGCAACCGATAATTCGCAACATGGGCCACACTTGTTTTGCAGAATTATGTACTGCTATCTCAAAATCAATGATTTTGGAAAAATTCAGCAGGAAAAAATCTAAACAAGTGCAATGACAATTAATATCCAAGTTAAAATTTTTACTAAAGCAGAGTACACCACAAAATTTACTTGCATAGAATTTAATATTTATTCTTTACTTTTCAACTTTTCAAGTTATATAACATATCCATTCAATATTTGAAACTGAGTTTTAACAAAGTTTCGGTGAGACTGGTTTAATATGATAGAAATCTTTTTGAAGGCCTAATACCAGTATTAGGCCTTCAAAAAGATTTTTATCATATTAAACCAGTCTAACCGAAACTTTGTTAAAACTTAGTTTCAAATATTGAATTAATAACTGGCCTTAAAATAATAACATCTCTAAAATAATAATTTCGATCGAAATTAAGGAAATACAAGTTCTGAAATTTTCACTGGTCAACTGCGATAGCTCAATTGGTAGAGCGCCTCACATGTAATGAGTTGGTTGCTGGTTCAAATCCAGTTCGCAGTGAAATTTTTAGAACTTAATTTCTCGCGTTTCAATTTAATTTCGCATGATAAAAATTAATTTTGATATAGTAGATTATCTACTTATCAACGATTCTATAACAGAGACTTCTGTTGAATATAACATCAAAAATACTGGTATTAGGCCTTCAAAAAGATTTCTATCATATTAAACCAGTCTAACCGAAACTTTGTTTAAAAAAACTTAGTTTCAAATATTGAATTAATAACTGGCCTTAAAATAATAACATCTCTAAAATAATAATTTCGATCGAAATTAAGGAAATACAAGTTCTGAAATTGTCACTGGTGAACTGCGATAGCTCAATTGGTAGAGCACCTCACATGTAATGAGTTGGTTGCTGGTTCAAATCCAGTTCGCAGTGGATTTTTTAGAACTTAATTTCTCGCGTTTTAATTTAATTTCGCATAATAAAAATTAATTTTGATATCGTAGATTACTATAATAGAGACCTCTGTTCAATCTAACATCAAAAATACTGGTATTAGACCTTCAAAAAGATTTCTATTACATAACATATCGTTGAAATCAGTTATAATTCGTAGATTTCGAATGTTATATTTGTAAATTACCAAGTGCTGAATTGAAAATTTGTTATATTCCGCATTTTAATCCTCAATAGGTACAAAGAACTCCCGCTGGCCATAATAGGAGACAGCATTTCGGTTGCGTGAGGGGAATCCGCGTAGTGGGGGAACAGTACACAGGTAGCTGACGGGGAATGGAACATCGCTCAATAGTATAAACATAAAAAAATAATAATAATTTGAGTACACTCTTGAAATTAGAATCGGAATTTCCCCCTATATATGGTTGCACCCCCGTGTCACCACTTTAAATGAAAGAGAGGAAGTAATTAAAGAAGAAAATACTCTTGAGAACAATAAAATGATAAGAAAATGTCTTGAAATTACAGCAATGGAAATCTTTCTTTAAACTCGATTATTTCTGGAATTTCTGGCTGTAAATGAGGCACTCAGAGAAGGTTGCGAATGATCTCCCCTAATGACGGTAACAATCTCATTCTTCGCAGGTCCCTCTTTCCTCGTCTTCTTGCCATTACGGGTAACTTCCGGACTCGAGAAATCGCCAGGGTACCTCAGAAGCATTGGAGACAAAGATTCCGTGGTCCTTAAGATTCCTCACAGGAAATAGGTTGAAGGATTTCAAAGCACGAGAGACTTCTTTCGTCGGTGACCATTTCTCTTTCAGACAGTTTTGGATACCACAAGAGATATTTTTCTCTTTTATTTCCAATAAAACTCCACAAGTTGGGTGAAAACTACTCGCATTAGTAATGTAGACCAAACATTAACAAC
This sequence comes from Andricus curvator, assembly GCA_932195095.1. NCBI lineage: Eukaryota > Metazoa > Arthropoda > Insecta > Hymenoptera > Cynipidae > Andricus > Andricus curvator. The sequence continues at coordinate 121,931 of CAKNYM010049072.1, forward strand.
CGAGCATAAATAAATCAAATTGCTCACGATGATAAGTCAAAAAATGTTTACCTTTTTATTTAAATTTGGCGCCATTAAAAATTGTTGCTTATAATGAGGAAAACTCGATTTTATTTATAGAACTGACAAAATATATTCACAGGTCCCTCAATGTCATTATAATTAAAAAATACTCATTCACCTTTCATTTACTATTTCAGCATATTTTGTCAGAGATACATTTTTAAGCAGTTTTGGAATTACCTCGAATTTGCTGGAATTCTTTGGAATCCCGCCGACAAAGAAAATATATTGATGATAAAAATATGCCGGAAGAGAAAAAAGCGAATACAACAAAAAAATTATGGAAATTCTTGATGATAGAAACAGTTTTAAAACAATAAAAAGTAACCCCCTTAAAAATGACAAAAAGGTACCTTTAATATTTTAAATAAATTTAGATTAAATTTGTATCTTGGAAATCTTAATAACTGTGATATCAATACTGTTAATGCAGTTCTCTGTTTATCATATGGTTTAATCAAAGCTAATGTGGTTGTAATATCAACAATACGTTCTCAAAAAAAAAAATTAGAAGAATTAGTAACATTAAAAACTCGATAACAATCAAGACCCATTAAGACCTGTAATATCAACAATAGATTCTCCAATAAGAAAATTAGAAGAATTACTCAGTAGCATCATTAAAAAATCAATAACAATTTAGAAAAATTCAGTAAAAAATAATACAGTTTTCCTAGTACGTATTGAAGGAATAACGATTCTACAAGATCATATTTTAGCTTCCTTTGATGTAATCGCAATGTTTCCTAGCATTCCAGTTGATAAAGTGAAGGATGCAATTTAAAAAAGATGGGACAACTAAAATTCTATACAAAAAGTTTAATGAAGCAATCGATTTTGTTTTTCTTTCTATTTTCTTTCAATTTGATGGGAAATTCTATAAACAAAAATTTGAAACACCAATAGGATCTGTTATCTCACCTATTTTAGCTAATATTCTTATGGAAGACTTAGAGAATACAGTTTTTAACAACATGAAAAGTTTAGTGAATGATGAATTAGAAAACGTAGGCTTTTAATGTTGTTTTTATGCGAAATATGTTGACGATGCAGTTCTATGTGTAGAGGCAAGTAAAATTGATATCCTTTCAAATGCTTTTAATAGTATAGACCAAAGATTTCAATTTACTTTTATTATTATTATTATTATTATTATAGATAAGCAGTTCGAACTCGAAAGTTCATTGCCTCATCTACCCGAGACCGCCACACATCTCTATCTTGTGCATTCTCCATCCAGTTTAAGTAATCATGTCCTAGTTCTTTTAGATCATCCCTTACATTTTTCTCCCATCTGATTCTCGGTCTGCCTAGGGGTCTCTTACCAGTCGGTCTCCCTCTTAAAACTTGCGCCACTGTTCTTTCATTGCCCATTCTTGCTACATGCCCCGCCCATCTTAATTTACGCGCTTTCATTACTCTATTAATATTTGCTGACCCGTAGAGAGCGTGCAGCTCATCATTATGCAGTTTTCTCCACTCGCCGGTCTCTTCGTCCCTTTTTGGACCATAGATTTTTCTAAGTACTTTATTCTCGAAAACTCTAAACCTATTCTCTTCTCCTTTCGTCAGCGCCCACGTTTCACACCCGTACATGACGACCGGCATTATTATCGTTTTGTAAATTCTTACTTTGATGTTTCCAGATAGCGATCGCGATTTTGGTAGCGTGTTTGCTGCATAATAGCACCCATTGCCAGCGTGTAGCCGCGCATTGATTTCCGTTTTAATCTTATTTTCGCTAGTTATAATAGACCCGAGGTATTTAAACTCGTTAACCCTTTCGAATTTCATATTTCCGGCCATTAGATCCCCGTCTTGATTACTTTGTCCGGACCTGACGACGGTCATATATTTTGTCTTCGATTCGCTAACTTCCAAGCCAATCTCTTTGGCTTTTGCGATCAAGATTTCTGCATTTTTAGCTACCGTTTCTTTATCATCCCCTAGTACGTCGAGATCATCCGCATATCCAAGAATTTGTATTACCCCATTGAGGGTAGCACCGGTCGGATTCGCCTGCACTTGCCTAACCACGTATTCTAAAACTAAGTTAAAAAGGACGCACGAAAGTGCATCGCCCTGTTTCAGGCCATCGCGGATCGAAAACTCTTCAGATAAACTACCGTTTACGCGTATTTTACCCTTACTGCCGCTTAAGCAAATTTCGATAAGTCTAACCAATTTTCTTGGCACACCCAAGAACTCTAGGATCCAGTACATTCGCGCGCGTATAATAGAGTCGTAAGCTTTTTTAAAATCGATAAATAGCTGATGTACTGCTTCATTAAATTCCCATTTCTTTTCTAACAGTTGTCTAATTGTAAACATTTGATCGCTTGTAGATCGGTTTCGGCGGAATCCACACTGGTAATCCCCAACGATTTCCTCGGCAAAAGGAGTTAGTCTACTTAGGATAACATTAGACAGGATCTTGTAGCACGAAGGCACAAGTGAAATTCCCCGATAGTTGTTACAGTTAGTTTTATCGCCTTTTTTAAAGATGGGAATAATGATAGAGGTATTCCATTCTTCCGGCATGCGTTCTGTTTTCCAAACTGCGCGTATCAATTTACAAATTTGCCTTGTGAGGCAAGGGCCTCCATTTTTTATCAGTTCTGACGGTAGGTCATCAATGCCCGCGGCTTTGTTATTTTTCAACTTCTTTATGGCCATTTCTATTTCTATATCAGTAGGATCGTTAATTAATAGATCAGCAGTCTGGTTAAAAAATACAATAAAATAAATTTTTGGGAATTAACATTAATTGAGACAAATAAGGGTAAAATTATAACTGATTGGTATAGAAAACCATCATTTTCAGGACTTACCTTGGGCTTCCTTTCTAATCATCTGATACATAATAAAATTGCGATTGTCAAAAACATGATTGATAAAGCTACAAAATTGTCTCATCAAAACTTTCATTTTAAAAATATAGAATTATGTAAACAGATTTTTTCTTAAACTATCCATCTTTTTTCATGCAAAAATATGTAAAATACAGAATTCATCAGATGAATCGAAAAGACAACACTCATAACAATAAAGAGATAAGGGAATTCAATAGATTTAACACGCTCGTTTTACCTTAATTTGGAAAAATTTCAAATGCTTTAAAATCATTATTAGGAAAAGTGGGTTTATATACAATTTATAGAATTCCATTCGAAAGTAACAGAACTGTCAAACTGGGAAAGGACATACGGGAAAATGGAAAACCACAATGTAGTTTATAAAATAAAATGTAGAAATTGTAAGGCAGTATATATAGGTCAAACAAGAATACCGCTAAGGATAAGGAGAGATGAACACCAAAACAATTTTTATAGAAATGAGAAATACCACAGTGTTCTTTCAAGCCATAGAATCACACATGAACATGAGTTTGATTGTGATAACGTGAAAATCTTATATAATGAAAGAAACTAAAGAAAGAGGGAATTCATGGAAATTTACATAAAAACACAGGGAGATAATGCAATTAACTTAAAAAGAAATCTTTCAAGATGCAACAAAGCCTTTTGATAGTTTTATCAATTTTTCATAAGAAACAAGTGCATTTTTGGAATTTCTAATAATTGGTTTTTTTTCAACAATTAGAAAAATTCATTTAAAAATTCCGAAATACTGAGGATCAACACATATACTAAAAAAATAAAAAATAAAAATGTAAATATTATTATGATAAGAACCTTCAAATTCATATCTACATCTTTAATTATTATTAGGCATAAGATAGAAATATTTACTCCTAGTTTCCTATAAAGAATCCCCTGATGAGGAAACCGAAATTGGTTTCGAAACATGTTGGGCCTTAAGTAATATAAAGAAGACGAAGAAAGAAAAAGGAAAAAAGAGAGAGATTGGTTTGGTTTTCTTTTTCCTATTTCTCCCTCTTTCTTCCTTCGTTATATGTTTGTCTCTAATAAGTCGATTGCAACATTGTTTGAAAACATATTTCTCCATTTGAAGTCATTTTCTGCAATTATCTTGCACAAATTGAACTTTTTAAATTTATGTTTTTTTTAAGAACTGATTTTTAGATACATAATTTTTTAAGCCTTTTTATTCAAAAATAACTTTTTTGCACAACTTGACTTTGCTAATGTTATGTTTCTAAATTTCCTTTAAAAAAAAGAGCAAATTAAAATCCGGCATATATTGCCCGAAGGTAATACTCGACCTTAAAAATATTGTAAAACGGTTTGTCAACAAAAAATTGAAAGTTGGTTTTAAAAAAATTAAGAAATATAATTATGAAAAGCAATACCAACTTGGAGGAAGAAAACATCCATAAAAAACTGATATCGCCTTTAAGAGGGGATTTATGAAATTATGTTCCGTAGCCTTTTTATCGCAATTCATTTAAGATTTATACTTTAAATTACTTTAAAAAGCCATTAAAAAAAACTCATCCATACGTACTTTGTAAACTCATTTCAGGTTACATTTTTTTTTTTTGTAAAATTACAAAGCAAAGCATCACGTTTTAGAATCTCAGAGAGATGTTTTTATCTCATTTTTAAGGGAGAATATTGTTACGTCTTTTTGTGTAATTTGGACAGATAATAATTATGTAATTAATTGCACATAAAATCACAGACATATAAGATAAATTTTAATCCTTTGAGGAAGGTTTCTCTTCATTTTGAGGAGTATTTTTCTGATAATACGGTTTCTCTCAACTCTTTCAATTATTCTCAAGTCACTTAAGATCAAACTCCTGAAATTAGTTACTAAAAAAATCACCAAGAAAGAAAATATAGCTTGCTATTATTTAATAGAGGCGTGTTTTTACTTTAAAGGGTTATTATTTTTATCTATTTAATACAATTACACTAAAACCTGGAATAAAGAACGGTTTCGGGCATGGCCTGCACGGACCTTGATCTTAATTCCAGGGAATCGAAACGCAAACCATATGTGAACCATTTCCAATTGGAATACATAATATTACGCACCAGACGCGCGTGAGCACCCGCGCACTGCTCCCTTTTTCCCTACGCTGCTGGTGATCACGCATAGCTGAGCAAGCCTCTCTCAAATCAAAAGGATTAATTTTCAACCAAATAAAAGAATATCAGGAAGTGAAACATACAGAATTTTGTTAAATACCGTACCTACTGTTTATGAATTTTCATACATTCTTTCAGTTCACGCACTCACGTCTGAGAATTTCCGAACGTATTATTTCGAAAACGAGCTGAAAGGGAAAAAAATGGCATGTGGAACTTGGAAGAAATAAAAAAAGGGTTAAGAGAAAGAGAAAGATAAGGTAATGCAGTGCTGTAATTAGAGCGAATAAATGCATGAGTAACACTCAAGCTGAAACTTCATAGATACTGCCATAATGATTGGACAACTAGAGGAAAAAAGCTTGAAGCAATCAGAAATAAATAGTTGCAAGAAAAATGTTTTTTTAGTTTTTCTTTTAACGTTAAAAAAATTTATAAATTCGATTCAATGAAAATTTTCTATCGAGGCAAATTATTTTTCTTGAACTTTGTTATTTTAATTTACCCAACGAAAGTTGAAAGCTATCAGAGTTTTCATCAAAACCATAGTTTGAACTAATTCAAGTTTGCAAAATTTCATTTTCATGAATTTCAATTTATCAAGAGTTGGAGTCTGAGAACGTTTGAATGAAGATAAATTTATGCCAGATGCGGTTCAAATCAACAAAATTTGTTATCAAGGAAGCTCATTGTAAACAAATAATTCAATCATTGAAAATGTTTTTTTTGTTGGTAATTGGTATTTTAATTGGTATTTAATTGGTATTTAATTGGTATTAAATTGGTATTTAAAACAAACTTTAAAATATTCCAACCAAATTTTAGTGATACCTGAGAAACGTACAATAATACACTTGTTTGAAAATATGTAAAAAATACGTCTCTTTAGGTTTTTAATGTTTTTCAAACTTTTTGTGAAATGGTAACTAAATCAATCAATATTCGGTGGGTGCAGATTTTTGAACTTTCGAAAAAAGTATTAATTTTGTAAAACGTATCTGCTGTGACGAATGGGTAACTAGTTGCATATTTTCAGTAACAGTAATGATAAAAATCGTTACTTTTTTGGTTACTTTTGCAATATAGTTCACAAGTTTTTTTTATGACAATTAATCGATTTTATAGTTGTTGCAATTATTTTTTCATTTTCACTAATCAAATTGTGGCAGCTAGTTTTTCGAAAGATTGTTTAGTACGGTAGAAATCATATTGAACTCGACAAAGGATAAATTTAAGAAGGGAGATTTCGAAAAATTATTGATTTAAAGATCAACAAAGGATGCACAGGGCTGCCACAGCCTAATTGACTTAAAAATTTAAAAAAGTGATCTATTTAAAACAAAAAATTGACAAAAAGTGACTAATTTCTAGATCAAATAAATTGAATAAAATTCGAGTGAATTTAGAAGAATTTAAGGGAAATGAGAAGAATGCGATGAAAGTCATCAAAATTCAAGGTGAATTGAAAAAAAATCATGATATCCTAAATATTCTACTGATTTCAGTAAAATTGGATTGAATTTAGAAGAATTTGAAGGAATTTAAAAGACTTTGACAAAACACCCAAGAATTCAAGTTGAGTTTGAAAAACTTCGGAGTGAATCTGCAAAACTAAAAAAAAAGTTTTATTCCATTCAATTGAGTAGAATTCAGTGAATTTAGAAGAATTCAAATGAATTAAAGACAATTGCAAAGAATTCAAAAAAATTTAAAGGGTTCAGGATAAATGAATAAGAATTCAGGCTAAATTCCAAATTAGTTTTTAAAAAATTGAAAAAATCCAAAATATTTCACTGATTACAGTAAAATAGGAGTGAATTCAGAAGAATTCAAGAGACTTTGGTGAAATTCATAAAAATTTGGAAGAATATGATTGAGTAAAAATTTATAGATCACAAAATTTCCATCGAATTGAGTAAAATGAGAGTGAACAGAATTCAGAACGAATTCAACAGAATTTAAGTGAATTGAAAAATAATTCAATAAATAAAAATACAACGAATTATTAACCTCAAAAATCATTAGTGAATACAATGGTGTCCGACAAGGGACATTTGAGACATTGCATTTTTTTTGCATTCCGAATGAAAAAAAAATTCAGCTGAATTCGATTGAATTTAGAGAAATTTAAGGGATTCATAAACAAATTCATGAACATTTCAAGTTAGTTTTTTTTAATTTAAGCGAATTGAAAACCATTCAAAAATATTCAAGAAATGGATGAAATTCGTTAAATTTGGAATTAATTGAGAAAAATTAAGGGATTGGGGTGAATTTAGGGAAAAAATAAAAATGAATTCATTGAATTGAGTACAGTTGAGTGAATTTAGAAGAATTCAAGCTAATTCAATCAAATTTTGAATAAATGAAAACATTTAAGTGTACTCCAACGAATTAAAAAGAAAAATTGAAAATCAATGGAATTAAAAGGATTTCAAGAAAATTTCAAAGAATTCAGGATGAATTCAAAAGCATTCAAATGAATTCAAAGAAATTCAAATGAATACAATGGAATTCTACAGAATTTAAAAGAGTTAAAAAATCAATAAAAGTATGAAATCCTTGAGTTCTCTGTTTTAATTTCTTGAAAGAAGTGATTAGAGCGATATTTTTATTTGAAGAAGTGACTATAGTGAATTTATAGTAAAACAGCGACTAAAAAGTTATTTTAGAAAAAAAGAAACTAAAAGTGAGTTAAGTGACTGTGGCAGCCATGAATACAGGCAGAAATAAGCATATTATATATATATATATATATATATATATATATATATATATATTTCTCATATATCTAAAGTACAAAAGTAACTAAAAAAGTAAGAATAGTCTTTTTTGCAAAAGTAACTAAGAAAAAGTTACATTTTGAAACAGTAATGATAATGATAACTAGTTACTTTTTTTGTGATGTAACGGTAACGATAACTAGTTACTTTTAAAAATTAACTTACGGCCCAGAGTTTTTTATCCGCATTTATGTCGATTTTTTTAATAAATTTTACACAATATTAATTATACATAAGTATTACAAATGTTGATATGTTTAAAAATTATTTATGTAAAACTTTTGCGGTGTTCCCTCTAAGTTAAAAAATTAAGAAATTAATCATATATAATAGGTAGATAAGGTCAACGATGCGCGTCATTTGGCGAATAAAGTAGTCTCTTTCACAATATAAGTGTCAAAAATAAATAAAGCTTGCTTCTTTCTCGACTTCATATAATTTATTACTCTACAAGAATTTATAAAAAGTTTCATTTTACAGTTGATACGAAATCAAATCATAAAGTCGTAAACCTTCTTTTGCATGAATCTGATAATGGGCATAACGATAATTTAAAACTGAACTCGCAAATGGAACTAATAATATCGTGTTTATGGAAGTACCTAGTTTGCACGCACGTCCTTTTTAATGACTGAATTGATTTACACCCCAGATTTTGCGCAAGCAGGAAATTTACAATTCCGATTGACGCGAATGCGTTTTCAGTTAGATAGATAAATATAAGTTGAACCAGAATCGCAATTTTATTACAAATGCTGGCCTTATGCATATTCACCAACATAGAATTTCTGCACACGATACATATTTCCAGTTCAAGTTTCAATGCCATAATCGATCGAATATTTTAATATTTACAGTAGTTACACGAATAAAACTTTCAAATAATTAAACAAAGTATTGTATAAAAGTTAATTGAATTCTATGTTTTTAATATTAATATCTCAATTTTTGAATACTTTCCATTGAAGTCTCTGAAAATCTGAATATAACATCACCATATTTTTTACTACAACACCAGCGGAAATAATTTACACATATATTTTTTTAGCTGTTACTAAAGAGCTTCAATTGCATCCTCATAGGAAGGTTTGTAATTACCTAAATTTTTCAAATATAATTTTATGACAGTCAAACTTGGATTTCGGTACGGTTTTGGTTCTGACCTTCGACTGATATCCAGGCTCTCCGAACGTAAACATCAGGGCCGTGTGAGCATCGAGAATGAACTGACGCAATGTGGCGCAACCTGACGCAGTTATCCAGCTAGGCCGTTAGGGTACTGCGCTTCATCGCTATGCGTTCGAAAATACAATTTGTTTAATGTCTGTTTGTGCGTGTGTAACTTTTTTCTGTTCACTATATTTCGAAAAGTAAATGAGCTATGATCATGAAATTTGGATGAATCTTAGCTCCGACTGATGTCCAGATCTGATAGGATTTTGAGCTAGATAGGTCACTTAGAAGTAACTTTTTTGCGTTTAGAGATTTAAACAAAAAATTTTACCTTGCTTAAATGAGAAAAACTTCTTTCTATATTCAGAATACAACCATACGAAACCTAGCGTATTCGTTCTCGTCTTTAAGACGCATCGATCGACCCGTTGTTCAAACTTGTATGACCTTCCAGTACCGATTTATAAAGTTTCAAAAAAATAGTTTATTCTGTTTATATGAGAAAAACGTTTTTGATATTCAAAATATGACAATACAATATGTAGTACATTTGTTCGCGTCCTTGAGACTCATCAATTGACCTATTTTTTAACGTTTTATGACCCACCAGTAACGATTAATGTAGTTTCAGAAAAATGTGTGTATTTTATTTATATGAGAAAAACTTTGTAAATATTAGGAATATTACAGTACTGTGTCTGACATGTCCATTCGCCCCTTCGAGGCACGTCGAATGACCTATTGACAAACCTTCTATGACCTCTTATGATCTAGCAATACCGATTTATAAATTTTAAAAATATGTTGTTCATCTTTTTTTTATGAGGAAAACTTTTTTAATATTGGGAATGCAACAGTAATATTTGTGATATATTTGTTCGCATCTTCGAGACGCATCGATTGCCCAAATTAAGAACTTTTCGTGATCTACCAGAACCTACCAACATTGTTTTAAAATTGGTTAACAACATTATTTTCCTTGTTAATAAAAGGATTTTTTTTATATTGGGAATATAAGAGTACTGTATTCGATGTAATTGTTCTTGTCTTCGAGACGCGTGGATTGATCCATTGAAGAACTTTCGATGACAATAGCTACTTAGAAAATTAAAAAAGTTACATTGTTTCTATGAAGAAAACGTTGGTTTTAATTTGGAATATAAGACTACTGTTAGTTAAAAAGCTTGAAAAATATATAAAGTCGCCATTTTTTCTCTTAAGAGAAAAACCTTCCTCTATAAGGAAGATAATTCATTTAATTCTTATGTGTAAGGAAAATGCTTATAAAATGAGCACAAATAATTACACCAATAGTAAATAAGCCCAAGTTGAAGATGAGAGTGATCAAAAACAAGTTTTTCCTGCCAAATAGCAAATATCCTCCCTATTTTGTGAGGTTCCTGAAAAAAGAAATTCCTTGTTTTTTTTTCAAATCAGTCAATATTATTATATATTAACCCCTGACCGGAGGCTTTTGAAATAAACATGGAATTTCAAGTGGGAAAAGCTTCGTAAAAAAATGCAGAGAAAAAACTAAGAATAAAATTCGTTGCAGGAAATTTTTTAGAGCTCGATAAAGTTTTGTTCAGCCAACTTCACGTCTTTCAAAATACATGTGTTTGTCATGGAAAAACAAAAGAAAGTTTAACCGATATTTGTGTAAAGTTTATCCTGTGAAGTTAGTTTATGTTGCAAAGAATCTTTCGTCGGAAATCGATTTAAAGTTTATCTTCTGTTTTTTCTGTGTGTGGAAAAACAGCTACTTGTTATCAACTCTTTATAAATTAAAGCTTAATCACGTCTTAATGAATTTTCAATTGTACCACAATATAACTTTTAATTTTGACCCCCTCCCCTAAACCCCTTTGTATTGTGACCGGAAAGTGCACCAAGAAATCGAAAATAGCAGTTTTATGTAAAATTCATGCGAAGACGACTTTTTTTAACTTTTTTCATCAAATCGTGAAAAGTTAGTATTTATATTGAGCATAATATTTTCTTGTTTAAGACATTTTGCAATCATTTAACCAATTTTCATTTGTTTAAATAATTGTGCCCCTATGAATCGTAAAAATTTTGCCTTATTCAGTATTTTCTTATTTCAGAACTTATAAAATAATTATTGTTCCAAGTATTGATTTGTTGAAACAATTATTTGAGTAAGTTACGGATAGTTACTTTTTAATCTAAAAAAGTAACTATTTATCACTTACTGAACAAAATTGTTTAAATAAATGAATATTTTATACAATAATCAGGTTATATGTTCTGAAATAAGAAAATATTTAATAATAAGGGACATGAGACGTAAGACTTTTAAAGAAAAGCTAGAATTTTCTCCACTTTTCCTATGAAAAAACACAAGTGAATGATTACTTATTGTTTAAATAATTTAAACTATTTTTTACCAAAAATATTACTCTTACAATTTATTAACAGTATCATTCGTCATAAAAAATACTATTTTTTCACGATTTACAAGGGCAAAAAATTGTTCGAATAAATTAGAATTGTTTTAAAACTTGCAAAATATGTTAAACAAAAAAATATTACTATAAATATTTGTTAATTGTACCATTACATTCAAAAAGTACTAACTTTTCACGATTTGGTAAAAAAATTACACAAATTTATATAAATTTTTTAAACATTTGAAAAATCGTCCTTCATGTGAATTTTAGTTAAAACTACTATTTTCGATTTTCTAAGGCATTTCCCAGACACAATTCAAGGGGTTGGTGGGGGGGGGGGGGGGGTAAGTTATTAGGTTGAAATTATTTTTTGAATATTCCTCAAGTCGTGACTAAACATTAATTTGTAAAAAGTTGATAACAAGTAGTCAAATTGTTCTTATTATTTCAAATTTCGATGTTTTCGAAAAGTTGGAATAACTCGGGAAATGATCAACATTTTGCTATGTTCTTCAGCTTATTTTAAAGGTAATCCCCATTTTTTTTTTAAATTATTAAGATATTTTTAGTATTTTCCACCTAGATTCTACCCTGGGTCAATCTTGGTGGAAAAAGGTAGCACAATTTTAAATAATGATTGTACTCACCACATAATTTTTAAAATTCAAAACAATGATATTTGTAGAAATATTACAAAAATTTATTAAAATATGATAAATAATGATTTTTAAAAATATTTGGTAAGTATTTACACATTTTTCACATTTAGCGATTTTTTTTGCTTCAAGCTTGACCCTAAAGCAGAATCTAGAAAAAAATTCTAACAATTTCTTAATAATTTAGAAAACTACCGAGAATTACCTTCAGAATGAGCGCAATACTATATTGTTAATATTTAAAAAATTAAGGCACTTTAGCAACAGCTCAATAAACAGACGTGTAGATAATTTCCGCCGGTAGTGTACTTCCTCTGTAAAATCATACAAATTAATCTTCCGAAACACTTCTTTCAGACATTTTAATTTTTCCCTCAGAAATGAACTCCGCAGATTAAAATTGTTCCAAGCCAATTTCCCACGTTGACGTTCCGCAAATATACACAATGAAAAAAATCTCATCATAGAAAGTACACCGCAAATGGTGCCTTATCAAGAGCAGATAAGCCACTGTAATTTAATAGTGGCGAGAAAATAAAATCTACTGACCCAGAAAAATTCCTTGGTTTTTTGCGAATTCCACCCTCTTCTCTATTATGCGTATATATTTCTTTTTCCCCATACTAGAAACAAGGAATACTTCCTTCTGAGATTTTTTCTTGTGGGAAACAGAGCTGGTCCTTTAACGCCACAAAGAACATATAATCGATCCTATAAAAGCCAGAGGAACTCGAAAGCTTATACTTAGAAGGTGGATTAAGGAGATACTTAATTATATTCGCATTGCCAATCGCTTCCACGCAGATAAAGAAAAATCGATTCACTCGTCTCGAATTTTAAAAATTTCATTATCTATGCGTAAAAAGTCAGATTTTCGTAATTTTGGATTTTTTTTAAATATGCATATTAGTTTTAGAGAAATGTGTTATGAATAAAAATAGTTGCTAATACAAAGGAAATGACTCTTTTTTGTGCTTAATTGAATAAAAAAAATTGTGTGCTGGTAAAAGTCATAAAAAGCACAATTCCTCAGGAACACAGATATAAGAGAATAATTGTAGCTCTAAACATTTTTTCGTAAGGATTGCCAAAATTCTAAGACCTTTCTCATACAATAGAGAAAAATATTATAGAGATGAGATAGTCTAATAATAATAAATACGTTTAATAATAAATAAAACCTGGTCCCCAGAAAAATTCTATAAAATAGCAATATACATAAATAGGAGGAAGAAAGAATGTCTTTTGTTATATAAAATCATTTTTTATATTTACTTTTAATAACAACAAACATGCAGTTGAAAAATTTGTATTTTTATTGTGAGGAAAAACAATAGGCAGAATAATTACTGTTTTGTACATTTTAATTTTCACTCATTATGTACATTATATAATATTGGAACCCGTGATATCAATAAATTACTTTCACTCTGGCAACATAAAAAGATTACCAAATGCATGATTGTTTAAACCAGGATTTACCAAAATTGCTCATTTAATTTGCATGTTTGTTGCACATATACAACAATGATTTTATATCATTATTCTTATTCGCTCAGAAAAATCTTTGTTTGAACCAAACAAACATTTGACCCTATATCAAAGATAAAATTTGGTAGATGCAAATTAAATTTGGTTGAGTTCAACAATGGCGTATAAATCCATTTTTTTAAATAGTTATTTATGGTTTTAGCATTTTCAGGACTCCAGGAATATCATTATTGACCCTTGGTTCAAAAAAAATTCTATCCCATTAAAATTTCGCTTTAAAAATCTTGTAACCTTCAAAATATATAAAGAAAAAATTCGTATATTTTGTACTAAAGTGTTAAATATGTCATAAAAACTACATAAATCCAAGCAGGTAGATTCAATAATATTCGATAACCAGCTAGACAGTTTCCTCTGTAAGATCCTATTCGAATTTTTCTTCTATCCCTGATGTTTTTGAAATACAGGATTTGTCTAATTTTTTAGGAATCATCTGGAATGGATTTCTAAATTTTTTTTTCGCTTACTCATACCAATGAAAAAATTTGTTTGTTTTAAACAAACTTTTTTTCTGAGTGTATAGTTTATAAATAAGAAGTTTATATATTGTTCTTATATAGTTATGCTTTCTTCCTCCTATTTATGTATACTGTTATTTCATCAGATCTTAGTGATGGAGAAACCATTAAAATAATTGATTAAGAATTTTTTTTTAAATATATTTTCTGGTGCCCCGATAAAAATTTTTTCATCTTATCTCTATTATATATTTTTTTCCTATTGTAGGCCAAAGGTTTGAAAATTTTAGCAGTTCTTCAAAAAAAATGTTTAGGGTTTTTTGCTCTGTTCCTAACAAATAATAGGTTTAAATTTTTCTTCAATTGGGCACAAAATGAGAGTTTTTTCCCTAAAATATTAGCTACAATGTTGATTCATAAGATATTTCTCTAAAACTAATATGTATATTTTTAAATAATCAAAAACTGCAAAACGCTCAATTTTTACGTAAATTAGATGCTCGCAATCTCTTAAACATTTTTTACAATATGAAAAAATTAAGAGAATATTTTCTCACACAGAGGAACAAACTACCCTGATACGTCAGCCGAAAAATAAAAACTAGTTTTTTGTGGACCACTCTAATTTTTACGAACACGGAGATAAATTCAGAGTTAAAAATAATTTTGAATACCGAAAATTTGAAAGTGAATCCATGATCATTCAGCATTTAATGAAATAAATATTGATTACCTTTTGTGTTCAAAGAAGTGACTGAATGTAAAATCCAATTAATCAACGTTTAAAGCCCTAACTAAGTAAAGCCTATCGAGTACAACCATTTGTTTTTGAAGGGTTTCAGAAAAAGTTTTGTCCGGACAATACTTTTCATGTATATCTTTTGCTTTAACAATCAAATTGCACGTGTTCGGAAAATGAAATTTACCTGTCTGAACCTCGAATCCTTTGAGTGGCATTCAAATACGTGAAACCTATTTTTGCCAACCTTTTATTTCAATTTCTACTGTACCAATATTTTGTGCGGTACAATATGAATAAAATAAGTATCGAAATGTGAAATATCGAAATATTGATAAACCTGTCTTGACAGAATAATAAAGGCACATAATTCTTGTATAATGGTATTGTGTACCTGGTATTGATATATCAGATTTATCATGTTTAATGTAGACCGCCGAAAGAATGGTTAGAATCTGTAAATGAGACATTAATC
>CAKNYM010049072.1:152257-186228 GCA_932195095.1 Andricus curvator
AGAATCGAAAACGACAATATCGTTTAGAGATTTTATATTAAGGATAATACTTTAAATTTACTGATTGTTCTCACATTTTCATTAAAGGTTAATTTATTTTCAACATGATTTCGTGAAAAAAAAAATTTATCAAGGAACAGTACCACTTTTTTAATTGTTGAATTATTTTTGTTACTAAACAATAACAATTGAGAGTTTTTGAAACATTTTCTTAGAGAAATATTACTATTTACGTGTCTACCACTTGATTTAGTAGGAAAGCCCATTTCTTTCCGTGAGAAAATGTTTACTGTTTTGATTTTTTTATAATATTTGTTGAAGAATAAGAGAAGCCAAATATATGAAAAATAATTGACTACTCATCTCGAATTTCGGGACAACGAGACACTACGTTATAAAACCAGTGATGTTGTTAATATTAGCTTATTTCCTGACGAATATTAGGTTGAATCTTAAACTAAGTATTTGTATTTTTTAGTGTAATTGCATTAATTTTCATGCCGAACGAGTTTTTTTAAATATTTGCTTAATAAAGAGATAGAAAAATATTGTTGTTAAAATCGCCACTTTTGACATTGTATTTATTCAAATCATAAATTACACAGAATCAAATTCAAATATCCAGCCTCAATTTCTTGTGGAGCGTGTAACGGTGAATACTTCTAAAAAACAGAAAAAACTTTTATTGAACTCTTCAGAAATGGTTTCAAATATTTGACAGTACAAAAAGTTAAAAAATGTTTCGTATTTAAAAAGATTTTGGACCTCAAAGTATTGGACAAGTGCTAATCATTTTTATCGAAGACATCCTAACGCGCTCCGTTAGTTGAATCGGTTAGGGCGCCAAGGCGGAAATATTATATGTATTTTATATATAGTGTGAAGTGTTATATATAATATTTATTTGTTTTATACATTTTTTATATAAAAAAATGAATATTATATATAATACTTCACACTATATATAAACTATATATAATATTTCCGCTTGGGCGTTAGGCGTTTGGTAAATAAACTGAGTACGTGCGAACTCGGGTTCGATCCTTAATACTTGCGGATTTTTCAGTGTACTATGCGTTAACGAATTAATTGAAAAATATTATCAATAATATATCTATGAAATCATTGCGAATATCCTTGATATTTATATCACAAATATTATTTTATTTTTTCTGATAAATAACAAATGTTATTTTCATTCATCCATATTGGTGTGCAATTATAGAAAACCTGCTTTGATGACACAAGTCCTACATGTAGTAGCTGTAGGCTCAAAGGAGGGTCTAATGTGCCTTAAATACAGACCCTACTTTGACGCTAAACATGGAAAACGGCCGATTTCAGGCACTTTTAGCGTCAAAGTAGGGTCTAAATTACATTGCATTCGCTTCGTATTTAGAACCTACTTTACTGCTCCCAGCGCCTACTAAGGTAGGAGTTATAGATTAAAAGCAGGGCCTAAATTTCGACTCGGGACTGGTAACGTTATTGGCTATCAGCCGAAATGTTGCGAGTTCCAATCTCGCCACCTCAATTTTTTTATTAGATTTTTAATTATTTCAAAGCACCTTTCTTTACTTATCCTAGAGAGTTGATTGATACTTCGCAAATAATAAATCATTACGTATAAGATGTAATTTGCTTATGAACCTCAGGTGGAAAAACATTAATCTTTTTAACTTGTTTTTTGGAAATTTTCAAAAATTAAATTTTTTTAGTTAAAACTCAAAAAATTGGTGTGTTTTTTCCATATAAGTTCGACCAGATATGAATGTTTGTTGTGTTTATTTTGTAAATGGTGTAAGCGTTAACTTAATAATGCGATGTTTGAAAATTTCCAAAAATAATATTTGGAAACAAAAATGTTTTAACAAATAAAATCAAATTAAGGAAACCAGCCTTCTTTCTGAGCTTTTGTCCACTCAGAGAAATGTCCTCTTGTGACAAAAGGATGTTTCTTGACGCGAATGGAATTTCCTCTTAAATTTAAGGTTGAGAGGATTATCATTTTTCTCAACAGAAATCCTTTTGCACTAAAAATTTTCCATATCCGACTAACTTCACCTAATCTTGCAGCCAAATAATTCTGTTTGTGTAAAAAATATATTCACGGCGTTCAAAACAAAACAGGCAAGAGGACGATGCTTTTGTTTCAAGACAACTTTTTCTCTGAGTGTCCGTATACATACATACATACATATATATATATATTGTCATTCAAGGATTTTTTAAATTTGTCCAAGTTCGAATTTTGAATCTTTCATTTATAAATTCCTAAATCAAAATTGGAAAATATTTGAAATTGCAATTTAAAAGATTCAATTGTTCTGTCCAGAATTGCTTACAGCATCATAGTGCATTATAAATTCTAAAAACAAACATTTTCAATATCATAATATATAATTAAAAAATAAAAACTCAAAAATCACAAGTTTTTAAATATTTTAATAGACCTAAATAAACATTTGAAATAATTTAAGGTAGATCCATCAATTTTTTATTTGTTATCATTCTAAAATGTCGAGAATTTCAAAACACATTTGGAAGCTATTGATAGTCTGAAAAATCAGCATTTGAAATTATAGAGATACTTCTTTACTTTAAATACAATAAACTATTTAAACCCTTAGTTCGGAAACAATCCCGATTGAAACGATTTCGAATTCAAATGGAATTAAAAATTAAAATATGTTCAGGAGCTTTCCTTACTCTTTCCCCTATTCACCTCTTTATCTTTTCTTAAGAATTCCATTTCTCCCCTTGTTTTCAAGAAACTTCCCCTTTTTCTCTTAAAGTTAATTCTTTTTCTAAATTAAACTAATTCGAGTTTGACTAAAAATTGATCGCTTTTAGTGGAAAATTCAGTAATTTGCTTGAATATTTATGTATTTTTTTGTAAATTTGTTTTCTTTGGTAGAAGATTAATCTTCTTGATTAACAATTCAACTGCTTGGTTAAAAGTTGAGCTACTACTACAACTCCATTTTATTATTCAGAAATCCATCTCTTTTGTTGAAAATTTAACTATTTTGTTGATAATGCGTTTTGTTCGATTGAAAATCGTTTTTTTCAACTGCAAATTTAACTATTCCATTTTTGTTTGAAAATCAGTTTTTTTGTTGAAAATTCAACAGGTTTGTTAAAAATTCGTTACTTTTGCTTGAAGGTACATCTATTTACTTGTAAATGCAATTTTTAGTTGATAATTAATAACTTTTTGGTTGAAAATTTAAATATTTGGTTGAAAATTCATCTTTGTATGTCGAGAACTCAACTATTTTGTTGAAAATTTAATAATTCTTGCATTAAAAATTCAATTTGTTTGAAAATTAAAGTTTTTGTAAGAAATTTAACTCTTTTGTTGAAAATTCATCTTTTTGGTTTGAAAATAGTAGAAAATTCCACTGTTTGGTTGAAAATTAACTTTTTTGTTGACAATTAATATTTTCAATATGAACATTCGATCATTTGGTTTAAAGATTAATGCATTTTGCTACAAATTCAACTATTTCGGTAGAAAGACCAACTATATGGTTGAAAAGTAACTTTTTTGTTCAAAATTCATCCGTTTGGTTTAAAAATTCAACTATTTTGTTCAAAAGTGTTCTTTTTGATTTGAAAATTCATTTCTTCCTGTAGAAAAGTGTTACATTTTGGGCTAAAAATACAAATATTTTGTTGAAAAACGTCACTGAAAAATCTTTCTTGGTTGAAAATTGTTACCTGAATTTCAGAATGGAGTCCTACATCTAGATAAATTTTACTGAATTTAATCGAACCAATTTTAAGGTATAACAATTATAAGCATTCTTTTCTATAGTCATGCAAGTAGTATTTTCAACTATTTTATCAGTCGAAAGTTATGATTTGCATAACAATGTGAAACGAAGAATAGAATTGCTGTAGAATTAAATACTTGAGTCGTGATTTCAACTTGAAATTCAACATGAAAAATAGTTTTTAAAGGCTGATAAAAATTAAATGTAATGAAACTAGTAATTCTGGCAATCCTACCGAACAATGCGGAAAAAGAAAGTTTTTTTTTTTAATTAAGTTTTTATTAATTATCATCTCAGTTATTTGGATTTTTGAATTATAAAATTAAGGAAGTGAAAAAAGTAACTTTTTAGGTAACTTGACACTTTTTTACTTTATCTAGTAACTGTAACTAGTTACACAAAAAAGTAATATATATATATATATATATCATACCGCAATATCCGAATGCACCAGCGATATTTCGGTTACTCGTTCCCTTTAGAACCCGTCGATATAGTTTCAGGTATAGATTTAGGGCGAGTTACCGAATACAAGCCAAGACCGGAAATATGACGGAACTTGAGAGACCCGAGCTTCCGGTTCAACTCTCCACGGAATCCAGCGGCTTAAGGATGAGAATCCTTTGTACCATGAGGAGCATGTTCCTTTCGAGAAGTTCCTACCACGCTGTTTTCTTTGCTCTCTAGTCATACATACTTTTTCCTTTGAGAAAATACAGACGCAAAAGACAAGAAACGGTTATGTGGATTTTGCGATTCTAATAACGTATAACGAAGATATCCATTTTCGTCTTTCTTCTTTCTAGGTCGCTGCATTCCGCCAAGACGCCACAGCGAATACCCCACATTGTGAGTAAAATTTTATGTCATCCATTACTTTATTCTTTAAAAAACGGGAAAAATTGCTTTTAGAGCTTTTTAGACAAATTTATGACTTGCAGAGATTCATTACATCATTTTCTGTAATATAAATCTGGATAATATGTGGCCTCAATTTCAACGGAGACCTGAGAAAAGTTTCTGGCAATTTTAAAATATCACCCACTTAAACAAATTACATTTTTTTGGAGTTTACATTTTTCGATTTGAAATGCATTCCATATTAGATTTTGAAACTGAAAATATAGCAGAGGTCGAAATTCCTGTGTTTCCTAAGTTGAAGGTATATTCGACTCTCGGTTTAAGAACAGTGTCGGGGGTTGCCTGCAAATAGCCTTGTTCCTAAATCGCTAGTATCAAAACATAAACAGTCAGGGCCGCCTAAACCGTTTCCAGTTATAATGCATGATATTGCGCAATATACTTGACTGAGTACTCGCGCACTTCGGCTCTTCCGAGGCGAGAGTCGCAACCGTCTCTCGCCCCTTGAGCTGAGCAACTGCTTGGGCCAGCAATTCTAGGAATTCCTAAACCACGAGTTCCTAAGCCGAGAGTCGGGTGTATTCTATCTTCAATGATTTCCAAATTAAGAATTATAAATCAACGTGTCTAAATTATAAAGTTTTATCTCAGAACATGCTTATTGAAAGGTTCTAACTTGGGAAAAGGAATTAAAAGTTTCTATAAAGTTGAGGGGTGTGGTGTTCCCAATACAATTTGTATGGGATTATGAAGCTTATGGAGTTCGCCACCCTAAATAGAACCTATCGATTTACACTCTCCAAGATAGAACCTTGTCATGTGGATACATCGAAGTTTACGAAAGGGGATGTTTTGTAAATTGAAGACTTTTTCTTAAACTCTTTGAAAAAGACTGAATATTCGTCTTTAAATTTAAAATCAGGGATAACAGTCTAAAAAAATACCCTAAAACACCTAAAGTCGAAAATGTTGACGCAATTTTTTCTTCTTCCTCCTTGTTTTACAAAATTTTTATTCATTTTTTAAAATATTTTCTAAACGATTTATTTTCAAATTTTGTAAATTTCAAGGAAATCTTCGACACCGAAGAAATCGCTAACGATTCAGTCCAGAAACTAAAACCGAAAGATAATTCAATTCCGTAGCTGCAAATCGAAAACATCTTTAATTCTTTATAGATGGCTTCACAGACCCAAGTGCTCTAAAAAAGGGGAAATAAGATATTTTACAATAATCGGGAATAAATTTTTCTAAATAAAATTCATAGGTACTATATTAAATCAAAATCAAACAGCTTTAAATTCCTAACCTTTTGAGTAAAAATATTGTATTTTCAACAAAATAAATGAATTTTCAATCAAATAGATAAATTTTGAACCAAGAAGATTAAACTTCTACCAAAAAAGACGAATTTTCAAACAAATAAATTATTGTTCAACTAAGATGATGGAACTTTACCCAAAAAAAAGTAATATTAACAAATTAGTTCACATTTTAAACAAGTAGTTGATTTTTCAACTAAAAAGATTAATGTTCCACCTGAAAGTTCTGTTTCAATCTAAAAATATTTTTATTTTAAATTATAAACAGTGAAATTCATCAGAGATGAAATTTAAAGAAAGTAGTTGATTTTTTAACCAAAAAAGATTTTACAGTCAAGAAAGAACAAAAATTTCACCCATATTGTTGAATTTTTAACTCAGTTTAAATTTAAGTTTAACTCATTCTAAAAACGATGAATTGTATATAGTTGAATTTTCTACCAAAAGAGTTTAATTTTTAACTAAGAAGATTAATTTTCTACCCAAAAAAAAAATATATTTTCAACCAAATAAATCAATTTTAAACTAAACTGACGAAACTTTAACAACAATAAAAAGATTTTTGAACAAAGAAGTTCAACTTTCAACCAAATAGTTGAATTTTTAACCAAGTAGTTAAATTTTCTACCGAAGTAGTTGAATTTTCAATTTTAAATCCAAAAAAGACGAAATTTCCACACAATAGTTGATTTTCGAACCAAAAAGAATTTTACAGTCAAGAAAAAAAATGTGAACCAAATCTTTGAATTTTTAACCCGACGTGACGAATGTTCAACAAAATAGGCACTTTTTTAACCAAACAGATAAATTCTCAACAAAAATTATGAATCTTCAAACAACAATAAAATTACTTTTTAACAAATTAGTCAAACTTTTAATCAAGTTGTTTAACCCAAAAATATGAATTCTCAACAAAAAATGTAATAGTTGATATTTTAAGCAAAAAATATTTTAATTTGTAATAAATACAGTTGAATTCATCGAAGAGAAAAACAAAATTTCCAAAACAAAAAGTTAATTTTCAACTTGTAACGGAATAATTATTATTATACCATTAATTTAAAAAAAAATTATTTTCCAACAAAATAGTTAAATTTTCAACTAAAATGATGAATTTTGAAGCAAAAAAAATTAATTTTGGTCAAATTAATTTAATTTTTTGCCGAGGGGTGTCTCACTCAGGATTCAAATGAAATCGTTCGAACAAAGTAAACGAATTCGTACGAATCCTAACGATTTTGATGAATTCTGATATTGACGAACCGGAATCCTTTTTTGGGAATCGGGAGCTCCGAACGCTGTACAGTCACAGCGTTGCGGAGCGTTGGAGCTACGAATTCGTCCAGAGTCCCACAAAGTTTGACGAATCCGACGAATCCAAGCAGTGACTGCGAAGCGCGGAGTCGTACAATGCGTATAACGCACGAGTGACGCACTCACTGCTTAAATATTTCTTTTTTTTCTAATGATTTCTGAACATTAAAAACTATTTAAAGAACATTTATAAATGATTTCAAGTTAAAGTGACAATAGAAATACTAAGGATGAAAATTAATATAAGAATTTAGTAATTAATATAGTAATGAATTATTACAATTTGATTAATTCTGGAGTAAAAGAAAATTATGTTGATTTTGTCCTTAATTTTTAACGTGTGAAAATTAATTAATAAATTTAATTGATTTATTAATGTATAACTGCAAATTGTTTTATTAACATTTAATAGTAAAATACCTTGAACATATATTGGGAAATAATTCTGTTCTTAACATTTTGCTACCACCGAGGCTACCACACTATAATTTCTCAACTTTTTTACATTTTCAAAGAGATAAGAAAAATTAGATTATGGGAAAAACTTATTTTGATCTTTTTAATAATTTTGAAAGCTTTTGGTATTATATTGTTTTAAATGTTTCTCCTAAGAAGATTTTTGACATTAATAAAAATGTTAGCTTTGAGTTCAAAAAAAAAAGAAATAAAGAAAAATTTGATATAGTAAAGTATGTAAGTAAGTATACCATTAAGCCATTTCCCTTTCAGGGTAGGCGTGAGACACTACTCGATTCCGGTAGTGTTTCCAGGTGGATAGTTTCTTGTAGTAAATAACTACAAGTGTGGGCTCACCACACCCACGATGTGCCAACAGCGCACAGTATTATCGAATGGTCACCCATCCAAGTACTAACCGCGCCCAACGCTGCTTAACTTCAGTGATCGGACGAGAACTGGTTTTTTCAGCGTGGTATGGCCGTATACCAAAATATAAATACTGAAAAATTTTAAAAATCGGCCTTAAATTTGACTGTTAAGGATTGCCATTCACAGATACATTCTTTTAATGTTGAAATAAAACAAATTATGGAGAAATTAAATCAACAAGTTCCCTCCTTTATTATTAAGGAATGTTTTGAAAGGGAAACAAAACTTAATAAAATCGCCCTTAAGGATAATAGAAAACATGATCGAAAATTTTTAAACATTTTTAATGAACAAGGAAATGTACAAAAACTGCATTTAAAAATTCACTCAGTTATTTTTCATGATCAACCAGACCCCTGGATACTGAATATTTCTAATGTAATTATTCCACATAGAGTTATTGACATTTTGAGATTAGGTGATGGTTTTAGCAACAAATTTGGGGGGAAAAACTACATTCAACTACTTGAAATAATTAAAGAAATTGAATCAAATATTTAAAAAAATACCTGAGAATAAAATTGATGAATTTAGATCACAATTTATGGGTTTATCGAATGATTTTTTAAATAATGATAATCCAAAAACTTGGTTAGAGAAGGAATTGAATGAGGGTTTAATTGAAACAAAAATTTCTTAAAAAATCATCCAGAATTAATGATCACTAAATCAGACAAAGGAAGTATTACAGTAGCTATTCATAGGGATGTCTATATTCAAAAAATGTTGCATATTTTTAATGATACAGATAGTTTTCAATTGATTCCTAATAACCCTAACATAATGCTTCAAAAAGGGACGTTCAAAATTTTAGACAGAATGAGAACTAATAAATATTTAGGCAATAATATTGAAAGATGTAATATCGATACATCAAGTACTAATCTCTCATTAGCCTATGGACTCCTGTTAAAGCTCACAAAGATGACTACCCTTTACGACCGGTCATTTTAACAATAGGTTCCCCAACTAGAAAATTGGATGAATTATTGAGTCAAATTATTAAAAAATCAATACAAATCTCAAAAACATCAATTAAAAATAGTCATGCTTTCTTAAAACTAATTGACAGTGTGATAATACCTTTAGACCATATATTTGTCTCTTTTGATGTAATAGCTATGTTTCCAAATATCCCTTACGAAAGAGTCAAAATTGCCATACAAAAACGTTGGGATTTGATTAAAATTAATACCAAAATTCCGAAAAAACATTTTCTTGATGCTGTAAAATATGTTTTTATTCAGTATATTTCAAATTTAATAATAAATTTTATAAACAAAAGTTTGGAACTCCCATAGGATCTGCTTTATCTCCTATTTTAGCTGAAATTGTCATGCAGGATTTAGAGAATTAAGTTTTTCAAAAAATCAATTTTAATATTGATTTTTATGCAAGATATGTTGATGATTCAGTACTTAGTGTACATAAAAATAATCTTAACACTCTTCTTAATGATTTTAATAGTATACACCCTAGATTACAATTTACTGTTGAGATTGAAACTGAAGGTAAATTAAATTTTCTAGATTCGGCTTTAATTAAAACTGATGAAAGACATAGTATTACTGACTGGCATAGGAAAAAGATTTGTTCAGGTAGAACACTTAGTTTTCTTTCAAATCACTCTATTCAAAACAAAATAGGAATCATTAAAAATTTGATTGATAGAGCCCTTAAATTATTACATCCAGTTTTCCATGAAAAAAAATTGAACATTGTAAACAAATTCTTTTTCTTAACCATTACCATTTTGAATTCATTGAATAACATGCGCATAACAGAATAAAATATATAAAAAACAAAAACAATGATCAAAATAAAATAAACAGAGAAGATTACAATACATTTGATACTGTTGTTCTTCCATATTTTGGTAAAATCTCGAAGATTTTGAAATCAATGTTGGGAAAATTAAGTTTACATACTATTTGTAGAATTCCTTTTAAGAGCAATATCATTGTAAAATTAGGAAAAGATAGATATGAAACGCTAGACAAAAAATGTGTTATTTACAAAATTAATTGTAAAGATTGAAATGCAGTTTATGTAGGGTAGACAAAAAGAGCTCTTAGACTTAGGAAAAATGAACATGAAAATAATTTTCGCAGAAGTCCTAGGTATCACTCAGTCCTTTCAAAACATAATGTTACACATGGTCATGACTTTAATTGGAATGATATTAAAATTCTTTATCATGAATGAAATCAGAAAAAGAGAGAATTCATGGAGATGTTATTTATAAAGAGAGAAGGTAACAAGGCTATCAATTTAAAAAGGGACCTCTCAAGGTATAATAAAGTATGGGATAGAGTAATTAATTGGTTAAAGTAATTTTCTTTGACTAGATAATAGAAAAATTTTCTTTTCTATTAAAGAATCAATTTCTCAATTATTAATTTTGATTATATTAAACTTAATTAATTTTTAATTAATATTTTCTTTACAGGTTATATTAATGTTTCATACCTTTAGTTATTCCCTATAATTAATCCCTGATGAGGAGGTTTAAATTGACTTTGAAACATGTTGGTCCCCTTGTATAGTATAAAAAGGACGCAGAAAGAAAAAAGTGAGAGGTTGGTTTTTTGGTTGACTTTTTCCCTTTTTCTCCCTGTTTTTTCCATTATGTTATTCTTGTCTCCAATTAGCTGAAAAGTGAGGTTGTTTTGGAATTTTATTTTTTTCATTATGAATATTTTTGCTGCTTATTTTGCAAAAATTCTTCGTAGTGAAATGAAATTCTTTTCAATCTTAATTTAAAAAAAATTTTAAATAGAGACACTAAACATATGATTATTTCCAATCTGCAGGGTTTGCTTATGAATAATTTTAAGATTTCTTTAAATCGAGTTTACATAGTTTTACCTCAATTTTTTGTAAGAAATATTTTCTTTCATTTAACATAAAAAAATAATAATAAAATAAAGTATGCATTGAATTTTAGTGAAAAATTTTTTTTACAAATGTATTTAAATATTTTGGATTGTTTTCTTTTCCTAATTGGAAAATTTAATAATCTTAATAGATTTATCTTAGAATCACCTACAAATGGTTTAGGTTTAATTGTAAATGAATAATTTTAAGTTTTGAATTTTGCAAAATGTGTGAGGAGAAAAAATATCGAAGACTTTGAGACAATTCTTTTAATTTCTCAGGATTTAAAAAATTTTTAGGTAAACTCAATTATACAGGGCGTCAAGAGAATGCAAAAATATTCTTAAGCTCGTTCTTAAGATTCATGAGAAAATTTAAAATGATTTTTTTCTTAATGAATTCTAAGATAAAATTGAAAAAGAATACAAAGCATTTTAAATTATTTCCTCAAATTTTGAGAAAGAGTATGCACAAGATTTAAAAGCAAAATTTGGCCACAATACGTAATTTTACAACAAATTTGAGTAAGTGTAAGAGATACTTAGAAGTTTTCGCACGATTCAAAAATAATAAAAATTTATAAGATATTTTAGGAATTTTGAAAGGTTTCAAAAAAATAAAAATAAATTATTTAGGTTCCTAAGAAAAATTAAAATAATTTTTCATTATGATTTCAAGACATTTTAAAAGATTTCTAAGATTTTCAAAGAAGAATCTGAAAGATTTTAAGACAATTTTTTAAAATTTTGCAGAACTTAAAAACATCACGAAAAATTTGAATAATTCAAAAATATTAGGAGGTTTAAAAAATTTGAAAGGATAAAAAAAGGAATTTCTTAAGATTTATGCGAAAATTTTTCAGGATTTTTTATTTTGAAAAATGAACTTTAAGGGATTTTTTATTTCTTCCAAACTTCTAAGCGTCCTGAATATCTTTTAAAAAGGCTCGAATTTTTCCTAATATTTTTTAGAATCCTGTAAAATAATTTTTTTTAAATCTTCTAGATTCTTTTTTAACACATCTGAAATATTCAAAAATATTTTTTAATTTTTTTAAGAATCTTATAAAATTTATATCTATATAAGTTTAAAAACAAACTGATAATACGTCTTTTGTTGTAAGTAATTTCAATATTTGTGACTAAAAAAAAATGTTAGAAGCTTTCAGTGTTACATCAAAATGTTGTTTTATTTATTTCTATACAACACTTCATCTTAAAAAACCTTTTTTTTATTTAGAAAACCTTTATTATGTTTTTAAACATAATACAAAAAATGTTACGGAACTGTGGTAAGGGGGGGGGCTGAAGGAAATGTTACGGTCTGTTACACGGGATCTATCGGTATTAAAATAAACATCAACACCGGCGGGAAAAAATAACAAATATTTTATTCTGTGGCGAACATCTGATAAAAAATTTATATTTAATAAAATTGATAATAATTTTTTTAAATATATAAAATTTAAATTTAAATGATAAGAAACTTATTTTCCGTTTTTGACCGTTCTACAAGAGTAACTTTTTCGTCAAATCGATTAAGCATAATATATTTTATATTATTTTTAGCAAGATTATTTTGATTTAGGCCTTCTAAATATTTAATTTCATCAAGCCAATTATCAAATTTTATAACCATGCATACTGCGCAGGTTCGAGATTTGTCCGGTCGCGCGGTCGTTGCGGGGACTCCCCTCGAATTCCTTACGAATTCAAGCATGAATCCCAATGATTCCCGACGGTTCCACTCGAAGTCCTTACGGACTGCTACGAATACTTAACGATTTCATCAAAAACCATCGGACTCGTACGGATTTTCCGTTTTCAAACGATTATTTCACGAATTCGTACCTTCACTGCTGATTTCCTACTTTGCTTTTTACGGCATACATTGCCTTACCGGAATCCTTACAGATTGCCCTCTGATTTCTGACGGAATAAGCCGTGATTTTTTGAGTGAGACGCCCCTCGTTTTTTGCCAAATAAAAGAGATTTCTATAAAAAAAGTTGAATTCTTGACAAAAAATGAAGTAGTTGAATTCATCCAAAAAGACGAATTTTCAATAAAATACTTGAATCATCAACCAAAAGAGATTAGTTTTCAAAAACAATTTTTTTCTTTTGTTTTTTACATATTCTTCAATCTTTAATCTTTCTTGATTTTTTCCTGATGTATTCTTATCAGTAGAAATTACTGAAGTGTTCAACAGATTTTTCAAAGCTGGCTAAAAAAATGTTTAAACACAAAAATAACTAGAAAAGTTGCTAAAGAAAAGGCGCTACCATTAGAGGGCCTTTTCGTTCAACATTCACGACGTAATATGAAAGTTTTTAATAATAAATGGCATCCCCTTTTTTCAGAAAAGAATCCCCTTTTTACTTAAAATTAAACTACTAAACGACTGTGTTCCCTGTAACATGAATTTTCTCTAATTTAATTTTTGTTTCCAAATTTTAATATTTTATTCGAAACGGCTATGTTATGAGCCTGCATCGCCCCCTGAAAAATGGGCGTTTATTCTTTACAGAATAGTGTCAACTGGAGACATATAATTAGTTCCAAAAGCACCACACTGACATGTAAATAGTTCCACAAATGACCACTAAATAACGCACAATGTTTTCTCCAACCCTACTGCTGCGATAAATAATGACACCAGATGGCACTCTAGCTCGGACCGAACCACATTTAAAATTTCGCGCCATACGAGATTACCAATCACAGCCCAAGCAGGTGATTGCCACGTTAATCGTATGTTTTTATGACTTACTGTTCAGACGGCCTTGCAGTCTCATAATATGCTAATTTTGAATAAAATATCGTACATCACTCGCAAAGTTATACTCGTCTCTTCACGTGGAGCTTAATGTTCGCAGGACGACTTGAAAAACTCGTCAGGCAAACATTGATCTCCCCGTTAAGACATGCCTAACACTATCAGTAATGTTATATACTAATTCAGTGAAACTTCGATAACACAACCCTCTATAATACGAATTTTCGATAATTCGAATTTTTCGGCCCCGGCTGAAAATCGACGTTTCCCATGTAATATTTTTCGATAATTCGATGTTTGATGATTCGAATTTCTCGTTAATTCGAAGAATATTATAGCTCCGCCGTGATAATTACCTCTGTAACTCGATGTACGACAGTGATTAATTAACAGACTTCCAAAAATTCATATTCATATCCAACAGGATCGGAAGCACGTGAAGACATCTGGCTCAAAATATTCCCTTATCTGGTCCTATTGTACAAGAAAAAGCTAAATTTTTTGCAACTCAATTAGGATACAAGGATTTTAAAGTTAGTTCTGGGTGGCTAGATAAGATCAATAATCGGAATGGAATTGTATATAGGACATTAAGTGGCGAAAGTGCTTCTGTTTCGGAAGAAGACTGCGGAAAGTTTCTCACTGATATTTTGCCTGATTTGCTGGCAATGTATGGAATGGAAGATATCTTTAATGCAGATGAAACTGTTTTTTTTAATGTTTACCAGATAGAACTTTGAGATTCAGAGAAGACACTTGTCATGCTGGAAAGAAGAGCAAAGATTGTGTTACTGTTATGGTCTGCGCTGATATGTCCAGTTTAATATATGAAGACTGGCTTCATAGAACTGATCGCAAATCCAAAGAAAAAATCTGAAAGTTCTTCTATTTGTGGATAAGTGTCCGGCTCGTCCAAAAGTTTTGGTGGAAACACTAAAAGCCTTAAAAGTGGTTTAATTACCACCGAATTTTACTTCAAAATTGCAACAAATGGATCAAGGAATTAGCAAGAACCTTAAAGTTAATTGTCGAAAGAGAACCGTAAAAAGATTGCTCAAGGCTTCGGATGAGAAAAGGGGGGTACCTGATTTGAATTTGTCGGATGCCATTTTCGATTTGAGCAAGGCTTGGACTGACGTCATCAGTGGAACAATTGTGAATTGCTATCTGAAGACTCGCTTCGTGAAAGCTGAAGTTGAAAATGCTGCGATGCAGGAAGAGGATGAACATTCTGCAGATGGTATTTCTGAAGAGTGGACTGATCTACAAAGGAGATTAGGATTCATAGATATAAACTTTGAAGATTTTGTTGATGTGGACACTAATTTAATAACTGCTACAAAATCCACAGACAGTGAGATATTGAATAGTGTAAAGGAACAAGAACCTGTGATATCTGATGACGAGAATGATGCCGATGATCAGGGTGTAACACCACCAACGAAATTCAGAGATGCTGAATTGGGTTTAGCAATTTCTCGTAGGTTTGTTTCTGAACAAAGTGATGTGCCAGATACAATCTTCGCTGCTTTAGACTTGATTGAAAAATTCTTTTTAGAGTCATCATATTTATTTTACGAAGGATCACTTCTCGTTCTTCTCATACTTCTCCATAACAGGCATTAATTTAATATCATATAACCATATTTTTTCCTGTTTCTGATTCTTTCACCCTATCAAAATGTTTACGTTTATTTAAGCTTTCTTTGGGCATTAAATATGCGCAAAAAAAAGTTTCATACATCCCACATCGGAAATAGTTTCACTTTTAAGAGAAATTCATATTACGTTCTATGGAACGTATTGTAAACGTATTCTCTGCGTTTATATTCTTATTTTCAATGGTACGAATTTTCTATAATTCGAAGTTTTTTTCGGTCCCGAAGTACTTCGTATTATTGAAGTTTCACTGTAATTCTCAAAACCATTTTCAAACTTTGACAGATGTAAAAGTAATATTCGGTTAATCTAATTCTCCTGCGGAATGAAATTTTCGTATCTACATAGCTTTTAGTAAATCCTGCTTTTGTTGAATGATAATTTTGAGAAAGTTCTTGAAGAACATTGTTTGTAAATGATATCTTTCTTAGAAAGCTTTAACCAGTTCTGACGTGCTTGGCAGAGAGAGGAGATATTTTCGAATAATTTTCGTGGTTTCCGGATCCCACAGAAGATGAACGCGTCTCTTTCTGTTATCTTCATCGTGATTTCCGGAATTCCGGACGGAAAAGGGGGATTAAGATCCCTCGGTTTTCAAGGGAATTCGCGATGAGTGGAGAAAGAGAGCCAAGTTCTGTAATCCTTAGAAGCGTCGGAGACTTTCAGTCTAAGTTCAAGACACTTGGAACGGACGATCCGTAATCGCATGATCGTACCTTTGTCGTTATAAAAGTGCTGCATACCTTTAATTCGATCTCAAGCTTTTGATCAAATATCTTGGAAATTACTATAAATTTCTTCAATTTTATAATATAAAATATACATTTTCAAAGTTTTCAAATTTCCAATTGCACGTTAATTAAAACCTAATTTAAGAATTAATAAAAAAATAAAAGAAACATCACTATTTCTCATCACCTGAACTTTTCAGAATACTTTGTAGCCCAGTCGTCATGTATTTTATCGATTAAATAAGTTGTCATGATTTGTTTTGCCTAACTCGGTTTTAGCCTACAAAAAGTCTGTACGTTTGCAACCAAGAATGTTAATTTTCTACCAAAAAGACGAATTTTCAACCAATGAAATTAATTTTTAAGTAAAAGGATGAAACGTTAACAACCAAAAATGATTTTTTCAAATGGTTCACCTTTCAATCAAGTAGTTGAATTTTCCGCCAAGAAGACTAATATTCTACCAAAATAGTCAAATGCCAACAGAAAAGTTCATTTCCAACCAAATAGTTGCAAACAAATTTCAATTTTAAATCTAAAAAAGATGAATTTTCAACATAATAGTTGATTTTCAAACCAAAAAGTATTTTACGGTCAAGAAAGAAAAAATATCAACCAAATTATTGAATTCTCAACCCAACATGACGAATTTTCAACAAAATAGGTACATTTTCAACCAATAAATATGAATTCTCAATGAAAAATGAAATAGTTGCTATTTTAATCAAAAATTATTTTAAATCCAAAATAGTTGAATTTATCCAAAAAAGATGCATTTTCCACTAAATAGTTTATTTTTCAATCAAGAAAATTAATTTTCAATCAAATAATTGAATTTTCAAGTCAAAAGGACGATTTTTTAAAATTTTTTTACGAAAATGTTATATTTTTATCTCAAAAATAATTATTTTCAAGTAAATAAGGGACGATATGTAATTAAATGATCTTCCCTTTGTCCTGATAAGAGTACTGCATAACTTTAATTCGATCTTAATTTCTTAAGCTTTTGATCGAAGAACTTGCAAATTACTAAACATTTTCTTAATTTTATAATATTAAATTGAAGTTTCTTTAACTTAACTTTCCAATTTCACGTATTACTTGGCACTTGATTTAAAATTTAAAAAAATAAATAAATTAACTACACTATTCTCCATTACTTAAACTTTGCACAATACTTCGTAGTAAAAAAAAATGTCAACCAAATTGTTGAAGTTTCATACCAACATGACGAATTTTCAAAACCAAATAAGTACATTTTCAACCAAAGAAATGAACTTTTAACTAAAATGATGAAACTTTAACCAAAGAATGAATTTTTAAGAAAGTGGTTCATTTTTCAACCAAGTAGTTGAATTTTCAATCAAAAGAGAATTTTCCACCAAGAAGATTAATTTTCTACCAAAAATGTCAAATATTTAACAAAAATATTCATTTTCAATCAAATAGTTGAATTTTCAACATAAAAATATTTCAATTTTTATCAAAAAAAAAGACGAAATTTCAAGACAATAGTTGATTTTTGAACCGAATAGGATTTTACAGTCAAGAAAAAAAATGTCAACCAAATTGTTGAATTTTCAAACTAAAATGACAAATTTTCAACCTAAAATTACAAATTTTCAACTAAATAAGTTCATTTTCAATCAAAGAAATGAACTTTGATCTAAAATGATAAATCTTCCACCGAAAAATACATTTTTAACAAATTAGTTCAACTTTTAACCAAGTATTTCAATTGTCAACCAATAAAGATGAATTCTCAATGAAAAATGAAACAGTTGATATTTCATCCAAAAAAGATTTTAAAACTAAAACAGTTGAACTAATTAAAAAAATATGAATTTTCAACAATACACAAATTAAATGAACCAATAATCACATTATGGATTTTTCAAATTAAATTAGGGATTTTTCTTCAAAGTAAATTAACCAATAATCAACATTATTGATTTTTAGAATTAAATTATGGATTTTCCTTCGCAAAGTTAATTTTTGCATTAAAATTACTTGCACTCATTCACCAGGTGATACTTTTTCATAAAAATTAGTCATCCGATATTTTTCTAAATTTTATAAACAAATATTATTAAAAAATGCACACTAGATACATTTACAGGTCGAAAGAAGGTTCTATCAATTCTCCTCAAGTTATGTTACGTGATGTTTATTTTTTCAAATTCAAATCAAATTTATTATTTGATGAAAATTATGTGAATAAATTACCAACGTGGACAATTTAAGGTTGTCCAAATTTATACCTACAAAAATTCAACTTTTGATTTTTGGTGATCGATCCGCCCAGTTTGTTCGTTTTCCGGAAAAAGAAATTAACATATGATATTAACTTTTTTTAATTTAAAGTTCATCTACCTCTTAATAAATGTTCAAGGAATTATTTCCACCCAATAAATTTCAATTTTAACCCCCTGAACCCCGTTCTATTGTGCCCGGAATATAACCCAAAAATGCAGAATATATAAATGATAAATGAAAGATAAATGATACAGTTGATGAATCTCAAGAATGATATTTCTTCTTTAACATATTTGGTAATTCTTTAAACAATTTTCGTTTATTTCAACGATTTTTGCCTTGTAAATCGTAAAAAGTTAATATTTTCTAGGATTAATGACACAATTAACGAATTTTAAAAGTAATCTATTTTTATTTAAGATATTTGGCAATTTTTTAAACAGTTATTATTTGTTAAAATAATTATTTCATCCTGTTAATCGTGAAAAGTTATTATTTTCTGGAATTAATGTAGCCGGTTGTTCAATGTCGCATCTTGAAAAGTTAATGAATGTTAAGAGTGATATTTATTGTGGAAGACAGATTGCAATCATATTTGAGCACTTAATTCTAGTTTTTTTGTATCTCTTGCACTATGAGCTTATTATTCAGTATTTTCTTACTTCAGAACTTATACCCTAATTTTTTAAACATCAATCATTTTTTTAAACAATTTTTTCAGTTATGTTATTGATATTTATTTTTCAGATTGATTTAGTTGATAAAAGAAAATACTGATTAATAAGCGACATAGTATAAGAGATTCAAAAATATTCATTGTTTAAATATTTTCAAACTGTCTTCCACAAAAAATATCACTCTAACATTCTTTACCTGTGACATTAATTCCAGAAAATAATAACTTTTCACGATTAACAGGGAACAAGAATTGTTTGAACAAATGAAAATTGTTTAAACAATTGCCAAATATCTTGAACAAAAAAACATTAGTTTTAAAATTTGTTAATTGTGTCATTAATCCCAGAAACTAATAACTTTTTACGATTTACAAGGGAAAAATTGTTTAAATAATTGCCAAATATGTTAAAGAAGAAATATAATTCCTGAAGTTTATCAACTGTATCATTTATCACTCAAAAATAATAAATTTTTACGATTTACAGGCGAAAAAAGTTGTTTAAACAAATAGTAATTGTTAACACAGCCCACGTGAAAAAGTTATATATAGTGGACAAAACACTGATATTTTCCATATGTTTTCTACTGAAAAATTTATAATACAAGTGAAAAATATCATTTTCTTGTCCACTATGTAACTTTTTCACCTTAAAACTCAAAATTAGTTATAAAATACTTGGAAACTTGTCACTTATCGAATAAAAACAATTCATGTTTAAAAAGTTCCAAAAAATACCGTTTTTAGCATGAATTTTACCTAAGACTTCTATTTTGCATTTTTTGGGGAATTTTGCGGGCACAATACAAGAGAGTCGGGGATGTCAAAACTGAGGTTTATTGAGTATAAATTATTCGTTGAACATTCCTTAAGAGGTGACTAAACTTTAATTTACAAAAAGTTAATAAAAAGTACTACTTTTTGTTCAAATTTTTCGAAACCCGAGCTTTTCCCATTTAAAACTCCATCTTATTTCAAGAGCCCCGGGACATGGGTTAATGTTGACGGATTTGAAAATAAAAAACTACGGTTTTTCACAAAAACAAACTGGGGGGGGGGGGTCGATTACCAATAATTAAAAGTCGAATTTTTGGACTAAATTGTACCTAAAGGATCTTATTTGAGTAGACTGTGTGCGAACAATTTTCGCGCATGCGCAGTTTGAATATGGCTTACTTTAGGCACTTGTGAAAAATCTGCGCATGCGCACTTTCGAGATGAAGTACTTTAAACACTGGCATAGGTAACTTTAAACACTGGTGTTGGTATCTTCTTGAAATAAATTTAGATTTAACTTGAACAAATCTTTTAATGATTGAAGTTTTGTTTCAAAAATTTTTTTTCAAATTTTTTTCTCCAACATTTTTTTTACAAATTTTTTTTTTTTTCAAAAATTTTTGTACAAAAAATTTTTTTTCAACATTGTTTTTTATATTTTGTTTTTAACAAAATTTCTTCACTCCACTCTATGCAATATAAAATTAGTATTTTTCGTTACCTCCTCTTAAAACAACTTTTTCGGGCGGGCGTTGCAAAAAATATGATGATTGCATCATTCGCCTCCGGCTTATGCTGCAAAATTTACACTCGCACACAATCAGCTATTTTGCGCACTTGTATCACAAATAACTATTTCTTAATCGCCCTCAAATTATGTTGCCAATGATACATTGAGTGTACTCAAAAATCAAAGTGGGTCATTAGAAATTATTTGTAGATTTTTTAATCTAATTATATATCGGCATCCGCGTCCAAAGGGCCTTAATGGCCCTTTTCTATTTTGGGAGATATGTCCCGCAAAAGTGGGGCCTTTTTATGCTAAAATGAAGGTGTTAAGCTGGTATATTATTGGCAAATAGCATTGCGGAAAAACGGAAACTGTGCAAATATCGAATTTTTTCTACCAACCATTTTTTTAGAAAACGATCCATTTTTAGAGAACTAAAATGGAACAGAAGTTATTGACTTAGCCCAATTATGCAATTCAAAATTCACTATTTTGACATTTTGCCTTGTAATTCAAATTTGAACATATTAATTTCAATAGTTTTAAGTTAGAATGTATAAAGTGGAAAAATTCCAATTGTAGACACAAAATTGAAATGTAAAAAATCTTATATTTAAACCATTCAGAATTTAACAAGTTTCAATGTCAAAATTTTTATTATAGTGCAAATTTTCAAATTAAAACTTTCAAAATGGAACAATTTTAGCTTTTGAGCGATAAGTATGAATTAAATAAATTGCAACATTTGAAGGTTCCAAAACTAAATCATTAAAAAAATTTAATTATAAAAAAAGCATCAAAATTATACTATTTGTATTTTACGGTGCCTGAAATGTAAGAATATTTAAGAAAGAAACAAAGGAGTTTAAAATTATTCAAACTCTAGAAATTTCAAACATTAATAAAGTGTCTCTATAAAATAAAGTTGCGATTTCCAGAATTATCATATTTCTATCCTAACTATACGCAAATAACATATTTTCTCAGAATGTATAGATAAAACAAACACACTGCCCATTATTAACTTGAAAAGAAATAACTAGATTTTAAGGTTTATATTGGACTTTTATTTCGTTTATTATTTTATTACAAAATTAATGTTATTAAATGTTCTAGATATACTTGTTTAACCTTTCAACCCTAATTTATCTTGAGATTTGAGAAAAATATGCGAAATACACAATTTATCACTAAAAGTAATAGGGTGAATAAAGATTACAAGTAAATAATAAGAATCTACAGTTTAAAAGATCAAGGTTTATTTTATAAAAACACACTGCAATAGTATTCTATCAGACATGTCAGAATCCATCACAAATAAATAAAATACAACTTTCGAATCCCCTATCTATATATGTACATATTTTATCAACGAAAGAACAATTATTATTCGAAGATTTATTGTAACGTAATAATTACGTAGTCAGTGTATTTACTTGCGCGGTACACTCTATGAAACCAAGATTCTCTTCCTCAAGGTTCAAAAAATCTACAGTACAAACTTTTGCAAAATTCGTCAAATCCCTAATGCTGCAATATTTTAGGATTTCTAAACTAATCTCAAATGGAACATATTTGGTTAAAAAAGACCCCACTATTTCAACTAATCTACGCTTCAGCTTTCCTTCGCGAATGCGATCTTCCAAATCCAAAGCGTAAATTGAAAGATTTTCTTTATGAGGACTTTCTCTCAAAGACTTTATGACATCCTCATTTTCTAAAATAGCCCCCAACTTGTCCAAATCTTTTGTCAAAATATCATAAAAGCTTAACTTAACCGATGAACAAACCTGCAGATTTTTCAATTCCCTGATTTCCTTCTCGCACTTTTTATGTATCTTACGTACATTGGGATCAGATACTAAAATCATCAGATTTCTCTCGTTTAAGTACTTATTATCCTCTTTCATTCGAGAAATATGAGAAACTAAAAGTTCCTGATAATGCCGATAATTATCGACATACCAGGTATGAATAGCGTAATCGAGAGGTGTCAATCCTCTTTCATCGACAGCATTGACATCTGCATTGTATTTCAATAAACGTCTGATGACATATTCCCTACCTAACTCGAGACAAGCTAGGTGAAGTGCTGATTTTTTCCCAAGTGACAAATTAACATCGGCCCCGAATTCCAACAAGATATCCAACAATTCCACAAAATCCCCTGAAATTCTAAACATGTACTGCAACGGACTCCCACAAATTGTCCATCTGTAGTTAACTTTGGCCCCATTTTCCAAGACAAGTCTAATTATATCCGGATGAGCACCAGTGATTGCACAGTGTAATGTTGTGAATCCTCTCTGAGAAATTTTCGCACCACGGCTTAAAAGAATTTTCGCTATCTCCAGATTACCCTTTTGACAAGAAACATCCAATGGAGTTCTACCATTTCCAGTTTGAGCCTCGATGTCAGCTCCATGATCGAGCAGAAACTCCACTATCTTCGAATTATAAATATGGCGCATGCAACATCCTTCAGAAGAAGGACCACTTGGCACCACTGGAAAGTAGTTCTTGCGCAGGAAAATATAATTTAATTCATACAATGGAGAACCGGGACATTTTTCAGCATAGAGGCTACCACAGGCAATTAAAAGTGGTGATCGGTTATAGGACAAGGCATTTACATTCGCACCCTTCTTCACCAGCATCTCTACCATTTCCAAACTTTCCAAAGATGTAGCATAATGAAGTGGTGTCAACAATTCTTCAGTGACAGTATTCACGGAAG
Organism: Andricus curvator; assembly: GCA_932195095.1. Lineage (NCBI taxonomy): Eukaryota > Metazoa > Arthropoda > Insecta > Hymenoptera > Cynipidae > Andricus > Andricus curvator. The sequence continues at coordinate 175,641 of CAKNYM010049072.1, forward strand.
CTCCGCACTCTAAAAGACAGAAAACCTTTTCTGGATCCTCGCTAAAAATTGCGTAACAAAGCGGAGTCATGTTTTTCTTGTTCCGAGCTTCAAGATTCGCACCTCGCTGAACCAAGGCTTTTATCATTAATGGTGTACCCCATCCAGCAGTAATATGCAACAATGTTTCTTTATTTGGACTGAAAGCGTTCAGATCAAAGTCACTCTTGTCTAAAAGAAACAAGAAACTGTCCTCGTCTTTGTTCATTGCTGCAAAATTTAGAAGAGTCGAATAATTTGACGAAGCAATGGTGAAATGCTCTCCTTCGCGGAACAAAAATTGTATGAAACGTCGACACCTTGTGATGCGATGAACTTGTTCGTTACTTGGAGGTTTCATTCTGTATACGAGAAAAATCTCCGCTGCTTCCAAATATCCTGATAGTAAGGCTTCCTGAATTGGACTTATGCCCTTCTCGCAGCAGACATTACGGGAAGCTCCATTTTTTATAAGCAATGTAGAAGTAGAGAAGGCTTCATTGAGAGACACAGTGTTGTTATTTAAACATTTCAATGCACTACGGAGAGCATAGTGAAGTGGAGTTTCGCCATTTTTATTTTGTGCATTAACGTTTGTGCCACTTCGAATCAAGGCAAGAGCCAGATCCGTCTTGTCACGATATGAAGAGATATAGTGGAGAGCTGTATTTTGAGTTTTTGGGTCAACAAATGAGGCGATCGGGATGCCATCGAAGACCAAAAACTTCAATAGGGCTTTATTTGCATAACTAAGCGCTCGTTTGAAGAGAGACAACATGACACCTTGCGTTTCTTCGTACTCGACCTGCACTTCTCTTAGGATCCCCGCTGTGTTGTCCATTGTCTGTGAAGGAAAGCTTTTAATAGGACAAAGTTAGATTTGAAATTTAAATTTAAATGAAAGGAAAATTAAATTTTTAAACTATGTAAGTGATTCGCTACAAATAAAAAGAAATCGTTTGATCTTAATATAGTACAGTCAAATTAGCCACAAAAAAGCCATTTGCTAGAAAAAATTAGCAGCATGGAGAACTTTGTCTTAAAATATTTGGATGAATGTCCTTTTGAAGCCCTAAAAAGTTCGAGACTGAATTCCTAATCAATTTTTTTTTTATCAACAAAAAACGTGAAATCTTAACATTTTCTCAACACATTTGCTTGGATTGTTACTTTCGATTAAGAGATAGGTAAAAAAGCGATGACAAATTTTCATTGTTGCAAAAAAATCACGATCAGGTTTTTGTTATTGGATTCTTAAATTGGATAGTTCAAAGAATTAAAAAACATTTGTTTTTCAGAATCCAAAAACGACAGAGGGGTGGGCGAGCACTTTTGTTTTAAATATTCATATTTTGTAACAAAAAATCTATGAGTTCAATTTCGCTGAAATATCTAGCACATTATGCATCTTCATGAAAAAGTATGTTTAAGATGTCAACAAAATTTTTCACATTGTATATAATAAATCGTTATAAACAATAATTTTTTCCCGTACTCACATCTAATAGGGAAGTTCTCTGAAATTGTTTATAAAATTTGTTTAAATAATATTTTTTTGCAACGAATATATTGCACGTAGGAATTTGGAAAAATGATCATTGAAATCCACCTTTCATAATGGTTATACAAAAATTTTAATTCTGAAATCCAAAAAAATGTTGTTTAATACTTTAAACTACCCAATTTAAGAATCAAACAGCAAAAACCAAATCGCGCTTTTTTTTGCAGCAATGCAAATTCGTCATCGCTTTGTCTTCCCTGAAAAACGCACAATGTTATTTAACAAATTCATATCTCATTATAAAAACAAGGTCCTATACACTTTCTATGTATCTCTTGAATGAAAGTAAAAATTCAAGCAAACATGTTGAGAAAATGATGCGATTTCACGTTTTTTGTTAATAACAAAAAATTGATTAAGAACTTAGCGTCGAACTTTTCAAGGCTTCAAAAGGACATCCATCTAATATAACTAATTTAACTCTAAGCGAATCAATTATGTTCCGATACTATTATTCTTTACAATAGGGTCCAATTATGCTGCAATTTCTTTCAGAATGAAATAAAATTTTTTAAGAAGTTTTTTGAAATCTTTCAAACCCTGATTTTAGGATAAATTCGAAATTTAGTTGCCAAATTCAATATTAAAGATTTTTTCTAAATATGCAAATTTTAATTTTTTTCTAATTAACTCTAAGCCTTATAGACGCTTTCCAGGTTAGGAATATCGAATCTGGCAGCTATCTCGCCGATTTTAATTGAACTTAGTGAAGTTGTAGTACTCTATGGGTAATGTTTTGTGGCCAAAGGATTTTCGAACATTTTTTTAATTCTGGGAGCTGCATAATTTTCAAATTTGAGGCCGACTTTTCTTTAAATTGTTATATATATATATACATATATGACAATTTTTTCGGATTTTAATAGGTATTTTGTAACACAAGGTACTGTTTTGTATAAAATGTGAGAGAAAAAAAACTTTTAAAATTTATACAAGAAGAAAAATAAAAACAATCTTTTGATAGGATTTTTGATGGAATACATTATATTTTTGTATAACCATATTCCTTGTTTTTTATCTTTCATTTCAAAAAAAATAATTTGATGGACAATCATCTGGTACCAGATGATTATCCATTTAATTTAAAGAGCAGCTTCTCTTTAACTCGCGATCCAGATGAGTTTACATAAACTTTTGTTTGGAATAGTAGATAAAAAAACAAGGAATATGAATCTAAAAAAAAATATAGCGTATTCCGTCAAAAATCCAATCAAAACATTATTTTAATTTTTTAATTATTTCATTTAATACTCGATTTCTGGGAAAATGTTTTAAAATAACCGAACATTGGTTCAAAATTGTAAATCTTCTTTGAAATCTACATCGATTTCCAGTCAAAAACACGAGCATTGCCTAAAATCGTTCAAAAATTTTGTTGGCGTCTTTTAGTACAATGATTTTTTATTAGAAGTACCGATTTCGAATATAAAACGCCAACAAAACCAAAAATGATACGAAAATTGTGAATTTAATGACATTGAATGATAATTTAAATAATAATGAGAATCTGAAACATCTTCTAATTTTTTTTAATTAAAAATACTAATTTTCAACGAAAAGCACCAACATAAAATAAGAAAAAATTATTCCAAATTATGAATCTTCTATGAAATCGAACAATTTTTGTAGAAAACAACCGATTTCCGATGAAAAGCTTAAATATTCTTCGAAGTAAAATTATTTTTTATTAACGGTATCGATTTTAGACGAAAAACACTAACGTAACGTAACAAAAAATTGATTAAGATTATTGTAAATGTATACAATTAAGCCATTTCCCTTTCAGGGTAGGCGTGACACTACCCGATTCGGGTAGTGTTTCTAGGTGGATAGTTTTCTTGTAGTTATAAATAACTACAAGTTTGGGCTCACCACACCCATAATATGCCAACAGCACACAGTATTCTCGAATGGTCACCCATCCAAGTACTAACCGCGCCCAACGCTGCTTAACTTCAGTGATCTGACGAGAACTGGTTTTTTCAGCGTGGCTGAAAAAAAAAACTCGAACATAACGTAAGATTGTTCAAAAATTGTATATCTTCTTCACAAAAATCGTGAATTAAATTACACAGTGATAATCTGAAGGATAATGATAATCTGAAGAGTCTTAAGATTTTTAAATTAAAAATACCAATTTTCGACGAAAAATACTAACATAACATAACAAAAATGGTTCCAAATCGTAAATCTTCCTCGAAATTAATAATTTTTGTTTAAAATACCCGATTTCCGGTTTCAATCGCTAAGACAATCTTAAATTGTTCCAAGATTGTTAATACTCTTTGAAATATATATCTAAATTTTCGTTTAACATATCAATTGTACACAAATTTGTAATCTTCTTTGGAATCTAATAATTTCAAATAAAGAAACCTATTTCCGGCGAAAAACTCCAACATTACCTAAAATTATTAAAAAGTTGTGAATCTTCTTTAAAATATAATTTTTCTATTAAAAATACCAATTTCCGACGAAAAAGACTGACAAAATCCAAACAAAATTCTAAATCTTTTGTTCAAATTATAATCATTTTTTTTTTAAATTCCAATTTTCGATGCAATACGCCAAACGTAACCTAAAACTGTTAAAAGATTATGAATCTTCTTTGAAATATGATGATGTTCTCATATAAATTTTAATTTTCGACGAAAAACACTAACACAATCTGAAATTGTTTAAGCTTGTAAATTTCACTATTTTATCATTGTTTGTTTAAAAACACAAATTTTAGGTTGAATCACGGAAAAATAACCCAAAATTGTTGAAAAATTGCAAATATTCTTTGAAATGGCATTGACATCATTGTTAATGCCAATACCTGGCTCTCCGCCTAGCTGTTGCGCAGACAAGCATTTTATAACTCGCGAACAAAATGAGTCTCCATCAATTTTTTCTTTAATGAAAGATAAAAAAACAAGGAATGTAATTATAAAAAATATAATATACCGTATTTCGTCAAAAATCCAATCCAAAAATTGTTTTTACATTTTTTGTGAAATTTTTAAAATGTTATTTTCTGCCATATTTTATATAAAACAGCATCTTGTTTTAAAAACGCCTATAAGTTTCTTTAGAACCCGAAAAAAGTGTCGGAAACACTACAATTTAAAGAAAAGTCGGCCTTAAATTTCAAAATGGCGTAGATACCAGAATTTTAAAAAATTTTGAAAAACCTTTGCCTACAAAACATGACCTGTAGAATACTATATAACTTCACTGAATTTCATCCAAATCGATTCCATGGCTGCCAGGTTTGATATTCCTGACCTGGAAAGCGTCCCTAGAGTGTATTGAAATATAAAGCTATAAGAGAGCAAAGAATAGAAATTTCAAAAATCTTTTAAAAATATGGGGGAAATTGCTATTATCACGAATTGTTTGATTTTGACTTCAACGGTTCGAAATTTTCTTTTATTTTACAGTATGATAAATTTATATGGAGCGCTACTGGACATTTTAGAGAAAATATTATGCAAAAATAGTGATAATTATTTACTGCTGTTTAAAATCAACGTTCATAAATTGTTTCTTAACTATAAAACTATCTACGTGAGTATAAAATTAGCAAAGTTTGGTCCACATTATGAATTAGGTATTTCAAGTTGAGTGTAAGAAATCCCAGATGTGTGCTTGCCGAGGGCCAAACAATAATACCATTTGCATGGGACATAAATTTATTTTTTAAATAATTCAGAAAAAAATTATTTTTCACCATAAGTGTACTTGGATATTTCTTTTTTATTTTCAATAGCTATTCAATTGAATAATAAAATCGATTTTTTGTAATAATTTTATTATTCAATTAAACAACTTTTGAAAAATAATACCTAAATCAACTTATGTTGAAAAATAATTATTTTCCAAGTTATTAAATAAATAATAGTTTGAATAATTATTTTCGAGTTTTAACCTGAAATAGTAATGCTGCGTGACCAGCCAAAAAACTTTTGGAATAGACTTTGAATCGATTTTTCAATTACTTAAAGCTATAAAATATTGAACCCTATTCTTGTTTATTATGTCTTTCAACTCAATATAAGTGATATCTGTGAATCTTAAAAATTAAAAAAAAATTATAAAACTATTTAGAAATTTTTCATTTTGGGACGGGTGCGTTACCAGATATTTTGGGTACGTTCTAGTTTAAATTTTCTTAACGAAATCGTCTAAAATTTGGAAACGTTACTAAATTATTCTTTGATATAATTACTTCATTGAGATATTTTCAGAGCCGTAACTAGCCCTTGCAGTGCCCTGGGTGAATAGATAATCCCCCCCCCCCCTCCAAGAAAAGGAAAATACCGACGTAGGTAAATATTCGAAAAAATTCAAGGTTGGAATGACATGCCTCGGACGTTTTTTTATCTGATATACAATATACATCTTCCATAAAATCTGATGAAATCCTTTATAATCTTTTAAGATATACCCTATACAATGTTCGAAATCCGAAATCCTTCAACATCTCTTAAAATCCCTAGAAATCCCTTGAAATCTAGTTAAATCCCTTGATACTTCTGAAATCCCTGAAATCCGTAAAAAACCTAGAAATTCCTTGAAATTTAATTTATTTCCTAAAATCCTACGAAATTCTTTGAAAACCTTGAAAAAAATCTTATTGCGTTGAATTCCTTGGATTTTTTTAAATACCCTTAACATTTTTAAATCGTTTGAAATAACTTGAAATTTATAACATTCAATAAATCTGTTGAAATCCCTAGTAATGCCATAAAAATAAAATAATATCCCGCAAGATCAACAAAACCAGATAAAGTCCTTTAAGATCCCTTGAAATCTCTGATATTTTTTTTGTAATCCTGCAATTTTTTTCGTGGAATGAAATGCCTTGAAATTGTTAAAATCCGTTAAAATTCATTGAAATGCTCTAAAATCCCTGGAAAACTCTACAATTTGTTTTAATCCCTTCAAATCTGTAGAAATTAATTGCAATCTTACAGAATCTTTTAATGTCTTTTTGGAATCCTTCGAATCCCTTAAATAATGTAAAATGTCTTGAAAGCTTTTAAATTTCTGAAATCCTACGAAATTATTCAATCTCTTGAAGCTAATTAAGGCACTCAAATTCCGAGCATTGCCAGCAATTTGCGAAAATAGTAGCATTAGTATCATTTTTGATGTGTCAACATCTTAGACCTCGATATGGGGAGTCGCGCCTGATTCAAATGAAACCACGGCTAGAAAGTGTAACGCAAGCCTCTGACACACGCGCTGTGTCTCATGTCACAGACCGGAGGCTTGCTTGCTTCTCTCTCTCTCTCTCTCTCTCTCTCGAACGAACGAACGAACGAACGAATAATAATTGTTTAAACAATTGTAAATCATTTACAAACAGGAGGAAAATATGCTGTGTCTAATTTGAAAAAAGAGACAATTTTTAATATTTTTCTTATAATTTTTGAGTACTTTGATGTCTAATAATAATGATAAGTGTCATAATAATGAATTTCTTATAATGAAATTTCAATTTTTAATATTCTTCTTCATGAAATGTAATTAGCCTAATTCTAAATGTAGATGCGTAACTTAAGTGCGACACAATGTGTTCTTTCAGAGAACTGATATCGGTCCGCATCGGTATTTTGTAAACAAAGCTTGACTAAGCAGGCAAAGGAGAGAATGCGTTTTAGGAAATAAAATAGTTTGAAGAATGAATCCATAAATTTTTTAAGTGTTCAAAATTATATAATTTTTAAACAATTTTAGGTTGAAACACTACAATTAAACGATTTTACATTGTTATTGAAACATTCAAATTCAAAAATGTCACTTATAAATTAAAAATTAAAAAAATGAAATAATGCAAATTTTTAAGTTTGCATTCAACACTCTGAAATTTTAATCATTCGAGGCTTATTTGATTTAAAATAATTCAATTTAAATTTTTTTATTTTTGAATATTTCATTTTTACTTTCTTATTTTAAATTGATTATAACAGATGTAGCGAACCTCAAAGCATGTCCAGAGTTCTTTCAGAGAAATTTGTAAGTGTTCAAAATTATATCATTTTCAAACTATTCTAACATAAAAACAGTACAATTTAGTGATTATAAGTTGTTTCTTGAAAAATCTAAATTGAAAAATGTAATTTACAAATTAAAAATTTTTAAAAATGAAACAATGAAAATGGTTAAGTTTACATTCAGCACCCTGAAATTCGAACGATTCGAGGTTTATTTTATTTTAAATAATTCAATTTTATTTAGTTTACTTTTGAATGTTTGATTTATAATTTCTTATTTTAAATAAACAGTCAAATATTGTTAATATTGAAACAAATATTGTTTAATTAAAAATTGTTAAACTGAATGCTTCAAAAATGGAGTAATTTAGAATACAATAATATTTGAATAGAATTTGAAATTGAATAAAAGCATTTAATTATGAATATATTAATCAAAATGTTTTTGAAAATTGAAAAAAGATTTTGAATTTTCAATCGGATGCAAACATTTCATTAATTACTAAGGCTTTCGAATTAAAATGGTTCCATTTTTAACGTAAAAATCTATAAATTATTTAATTATGAACAGATTCATAATCGTCTTATGAAATCAATTTTATTATTATTATATTGTTAAGAGTCGAACTATAGTTCAATTTTAAAAATAAATACATAATTTATATTTACAGTTTATCAACTCAACATTTTTCTTTTTTTCTTTTTTTTTTTTCAAAGTTAACCCGTGCCCCCGAGCCTTTGAAAGTAACATGGGGTTTTAAATGGTTAAAGCTTGATTTTCAAAAAAATGGAAAAAAGAGCTACTTGTCATAAACTTTTTGTGAATTAAAGTATTAAAACCTCTTAACGCATGTTCAAAGAATAATTTCCACCCAGTAAGTTTTAATTTTGACTCCCCACCCCCCTTTCAAGCCATTGTTATTGTGCTTGGAAAGTGACCCAAAAACTGCAAAATAGCAGTTTTCTATTAAATTCATACTAAAAACGGTATTCTTTGGATTTTTTTAACAAGTATTATTTTTAATTGTTAAGGGACGAGTTTCCAAGTATTTTGTAAATAATTTTTAATTATTCAAACAATTATTATTTGTTTAGGAATTATATTTTTCTTAAAATCGTGGAAAATTATTGTTTTCGGGATATATAGATTTTAATTTTACAGAAATAAAATATACCTACATTGGATACTTTATAAGAACATGTAATACACTACTATGCAAAAGTTCCTAGACATATATTTTTCAATACTTTATAAAAGCACTCTAGTTTTAAAAATATTCAACTCTAAATTTACTTCCAATTACTACACGAAACCTGACTGCACTAGTTTTTAAGATAATTTTCTGCATTATTGTAGTGACTTGATAAGATATTTTTAGAAGTTTTCCTTCGATGCAATCAATATTGATATAAAGTCAGGTTTTCATAGCTGAATTAAAACAAATTAATAGAACAGTATTCTAACAGACTTGCAGAAAATTATCTTCAAAATTAGTCCAAAAACAATAAAAAATTGGTTATTTCCGAATTTATTGATATTTTCCGGAAACATTAGCATTTTACGTTTTTTCAAACAACTTTTAATAAAATTAAAACATACTGGCTTTCATTTATGCCCATTAAACGGGTACTATCATCACCTCTTATGCAATAATTGAGAGAAAATCTACAGTTTATTATTATTAAAACTAGGGTGATTGTTCAACCTATTGGAAAATAGATGTCCAGAAAGTTTTGCACGACATTACATATAAGAGAAAATAAATTTTTGTACTCCTACATGCGCGTGAGTTATTATTTGCTTTGCGTAAGATTTCAGTTAACGTTTACCGAAGATGTTTACACATAAATCTGTCTTAGGTCGTAGTTTAGGACGCACGTGATGTTTTTTTTTAAATAGTAGTAAAATAGTTACATTGTTAAAAGCAAGTTTCAAAAAATGTCAATAGTGTCGTGAGTCCAAGGCCTGAAAGACTAATATTTTTATTTTAAATTCAAAATTTCTACACTTCTTCAGGTAGTTTATTTGTGTAATTGCGCCCCTTGCGGTCAGCGCCCTGTACGGAGACACCAACCTAGTTACATCTCTGGTTAAAAAATAATTAAACACTTGAAACCATTTACATTATTTCAGAGTAAACTTGTGACTTTTTTTGAATATTTCAAACTTAAATTATCTCAAAAAAAGCTCAGCTTATCACAAAAAATAAACAAGAAAAAACACCAACCTTAAATGAAAAAAGAATAACAAAGACAAAAAAGAGAAATTAAGGCCAAAAAGTCTATGCTACTCACTTTTCAGAATTGAATTCCTATTTCCGTTTTCCTTCCACTCTACAAGACTTTGTACGTTTCAGATGAAGATTCAGGGATGAAGTGACTATACCTCATCAAGGGACTCATGCAGACTGATGACTCACACTATTTTATTTTGTTTTGATCGTTATAGTATATTCCGCAGTGAGGCGCTGTTAGAAGGCCTTTTTATGGAAATAAATATAACTTGGAATTAATGATCAGTTAATAATCAATTAATCAAATTCATTTCAAATTAGTAAAATTCCAGGTAAAATTGGTTGCGTCCTTCTACCAAGATCTCTAGTGGCATGAAAATCCATTACGTTGCAGTTACGTTTAATCTCGTTCCTGGTACAAGGATTGTTGGCTACGTGACAATTACATACAATCTATATTACAACCTAAAGGGCATGTACCAGTCTGTCACGTCACCAATTATTACATGTCATTATACTGAGTCGCTTTATAACACCAATTAACAAAAATATGACCTATATCCTCGCTGAATGTGACATATCATTTCCGAAATAATTTTGGATGCTGAACACGAATCTGTCTTCCGTTTGTTGCTATCAGGTCTAATTAAAAAGATATTTGCTATTAAAATTTTCAATAAAAAGTTGTTTAAACCTTTTTTAAATGGCAAAAAATGTTTTTCTGCCCTCGCCGCATGACAAAACATTTGTATAGCTAGGGTAACCAGAACCAACCGACAAAAAACGGGGAC
>CAKNYM010049072.1:186628-240185 GCA_932195095.1 Andricus curvator
AAAAATTACTCTTCGATTAAAAAAAGGCTGGGTATAAATGAAGCAAGGGATAACTTTAAGGGCTAATACTGTTTTTGGCATATGAGACGTTAAATTGTAGAAAATAAAACGATCACTCACATTTCATTCGTTTCTGAATTTCGTACAGTTGTAAAACATAAGACGATCCATTATCTTATCCTTTGTTTCTGAATTTCATGCAGATATAAAACATAAGACGATCAATCACATTGTTACGTTTTTTTATGAATTTGATACAGTTCTAAAACATGAGGCGATCAATCACATTGCCATTTGTTTCTAAATTGCATGCAGTTCTAAAACATAAGACGATCACTCACATTCTTATTTGTTACTAAATTTCATACAGTTGTGAAGCATAACTGTCTTATGTTTTAGAACTGCATGAAATTTAGAAACAAATGGCAATGTGATTGAGCGCCTTATGTTTTAGAGCTGTATGAAATGCATGAACAAGTAACAATGTGATTGATCGTCTAAAAGTTTCACAACTGTATGAAATTCAGAAACGAATGAAATATGAGTGATCGCCTCATGTTTCAGAATTGCATGAAATTTAGAAACAAATTAAATAATTTTTCTAGTGTATATAATTTATGTAAAACAAGTCAAATTAATTATAAAGTTGGTTAAAAATACGTAGTTTAAATGTCATTTTCCATTCTAGTGAATCAATTAAAATCGAATTTTAAGCTGCAAAAATTAATTTCTGAATTGAAAACTAGTATTTTAAAGAATTTTTAAACGAATGTTATTAATGTCAATAAATATATTAATAATAATATAATATACTAATTATAATTTATAATATATTGATCAATAATAAATAAAATATAATTGATGTATAAATTTAAAATTTAACCCTCTTCCGGCCAGCGCGCTTTGATTTTATTAAGAGTGATTGTTTTGTTCTTGGTGGAAATCGGGATATTTTTAGACATCACATCCTTCAGGGAGATTGTAAATAATTACAGAGCCTTTCCGTTACAGTTTGGAGTTTAAATCGCTTTACTGTCTTCATTAGAACTGAAGATAGTATAGTTGTACATTTTTGTAATTTTAAGCAACAATTTTTATTATTTCTCAAATTTGTCAACTGCAATTTGTTCACAAATTTTTTCCCCATATTCATGCATTTTTTCGAATTTTTCCCATTGCCTCTCGTATAAGAAATAATGCTCTAAACTTGATTCTTCTTAAGTGTGCCCGAAATTCCTTACTTTTTTTTACATTTTTCAGTCTGCAGAGCACAACATTTTTTTCACATTAACGTCTTCTAGCTCATTTAAATGGAACACTTTCAGCTTTCAAATGACTATTTACTCATTAATCTAGCTTTTTTTTTTGCTGAGTTGTTAAGCTTCAAAGGCAGATGCCTATAATTTTTGCGCCGATAGTAGAGTGAAGCTTTACGTAGTCTTCGCGTTTCTGAGTTTTCTGAGGGATATAATATAAAAAGTAAAAACCCCGTGGCAATTTCTTTCCAGAATGTGCTTCGCATTCGTAACTCGTGCTGTGCTGCAGAAAAATATTCGATATTATTTCCTTTTTTCGATTCGAGTGTGCGATTCCATGTAACGAGATGTCTGCTGCACTGATCTTCATACTTCCATTTCTGCTAGAATAAAAGTAGTCTTGTTCTCTTGTCACGTTTAGAATTTCTTATACGAAAATTCTATACATTTTCTGAGTTCTTGATTCTATACCAAGAAATATTACAATTGAGAATATTTTTGAGTAAAAATGGAAAAAATGAAATTAATTTCAATTCTTTAAGCCTTTTCAATTTGAGAATTTCAGGAGCTGAAATCTGTCAGGTTTCCGCGTTTCTCTAATTAGATTTAGTCATTCAAACCCCAGCAGCTTAAAAATTATTTTAAAAAATCTGCATTTAATTTTTAACGGTTTGAAGCTTTAAATTTTATTGATTGTTTAATGATTTTTTTTTAATAATTGATTTTACCTGAGTAAAGAACTTGTATCAAAACCCATCTTTTCAGAGATAAAAAAAGGTTTTTATGCTAACTACAAAAATTACAGTCTTGTAACATTAATACACATTTATCATAGTTAATAAAGAACACTGTTTTTATCGTATAAATTTACATGCTATATTTAAATTAATTTTTTTAATATTCATAATTAAGTTTGGAGTCTTGATTGCTATTTAATTGCTTCTAACTTCTTATTTTCTAATTCTTATAATTTTAAATATTTAAATTGTTTTTTTCCTAATTGGGATATTTTAACATTCGAACAGTATCAAGATAAAAACCGTTAAATTCGAAAATCTTTAATAGTGCGGCGAATAGTGACAATAATTTTTTAAGTGAATTCTGCAAATCGTGTCACAAACAATTTTTTTTAGGTCATGAACTTTCAACAAACGTTCTGAAGATGGGAGGCATCCGCATTTGATTACAAATTGTTTGAAGACTATTTTTAATAAAACGCATTTTTTTTTAATTGTGAATGAAGTTATTAACAATAAAAAATTCCATTTTCCGGTCGAACTATGCAAGATAGAAAAACATGGTGCCAAGCAAAATTGTTCATCTCAAAAAGATCTACACTCTTGTTGAGTAAATACAACATAAGTTCACATAACTTGCTAAAATAGTGTCTAGGTAAATAAGTGAATATTCCTTGGGCTGCCAAGTACATTTTTAAAAATTTCTCCGTTCGTGACCTGAAATCCAAAATTGGTTATATTATCCACCGGACTACAAATATTTGAGTTAGCAAGTGGAGCTATATAGTTAAAAAATAGTTTCCAAGTTAAAAAAAAATGCTTTTAACATTTGACAGGCCGATATAAAAAACATACATTCATAGTTTTGCATTTTGAAAACGTTCAAATGTTATAACTGTAATTTAGAAACGTTTCAATGTTTTTAATCTAAAAATTCATAAACCTAAAAGCTTGAAATTAAAAATCATTATAAATTTATTCGATTTTTCATATATAAGAAATTAATCGGGGGCAATGAATATTTATAATTTAAAAATACGAAAGTTTACGTCAATTTTAAATATTTCCCATCAAATGTAATTCTTCAAACATAGAAAATACTGAGGGTACAAAATGTTTTATGTAATCGGTCAAGCAGGGTGAGTTTTAGGTTTTTTTTTAAAAAAATAGCAGTTTTTTCTTTAAACCTCTTTAACTTTTCATCTAATTGAGATATTAATGTTTTCTTTCCCGCCTTTGGTGAGGTAAATTGTCCTCCTTCAAAATCCGCTGGAAACTTAACAAAATAGTCAAAATTAACAAAATAGTCAAAATTAACAGAATGATGGCGATTTTACTGAAAATTTTAACATTCTATAAGCTCGAAACCCTCAACTTTTTTATGCTAACCTTTTTTTTGCTGTATTGGTGCCCTGATGATAAAGAAATCTTGTAAGTTTTGTGCGGGATAAACTATTGTTCTGGTCAAGATACTTTTTTCGCAAAATTGAATGTTCACATTTTTCTTAAAAACAAGAACAGATTCGACCAAATGCTAAGAAAAAATATTACTTATTTTAAAAGGAAAAAATCGTCGTGGTCGCAAAAATCATTTAGTTTGCATGAAACTTACGAAAGGTCTTCTTTATGTAAGTAGAAATTTTTAATAAATATTGGATAAAATAAAGAAAGTGGAATTTCTTATTAAATTCGATTTTATTTTCAAGGCTGTATTTTGAAAACATGGACAGTTGATTTTTTGGGAAAAGCCTTTTTTTTATTCAATATTTTTTAAGGTAGTTTCGTCCCAAGAATCAGGTCTCTGGAAGAAAAAAGTTTTCTATAATTTAAAGAATTGAAATGGTATTATTAATCATGTATTATGCAAGAGAAAACATTATCTTTCATGAAAAGAGTTTAAAATTTACGAAAAATAATTATTTTAACAATAGTTTTTGTAATTGAATTTTTTCTTACTATCAATTCTTACCAATGTTTAAAAGATTGTTGAATTTTAATAAATCATCACTTATTGTTTTTGGAGAGACATTCTCTACAACGCCACTGTTTATAAATTAAAAAAATAAATAAATAATTTTGAAATATACTTGTAACTTTAAAAAATGTTTTCTCAAAAAAAAAATTATTCGAACGATTTTGGCCGATTTTTCAAAATTGGCAACAGTAGAGTTGTAGAGAATGTTTTTTTCTGAAAAAACATCAATTGATAAAATTCAACAATTTATCAAAAATTGGTAAGAATCGATAGTAAGAAAAAAATCAGTTCCCAAAAACATTATTAAAATAAATTGTTTTGTACGTTTTAAAATTTTGTGATCAAAACTAATGTTTTTTTATTTGAAACGACATTATTATTATTATTATTATTATTATTTATTATTATACCATTAAGCCATTTCCCTTTCGGGGTAGGCGTGACTATCAGTAATATTATTTTAATTCTTAAGATCATAGATTTCTTTCAGTGATATGATTTTTGGCACAACTACCTTAACTTCTAATTAATATAAAGTAGACATTCTGTAAGTTTTATACAGGCCAAATCATGTTTGGGTCCCCGGGAATTTTCTTTCGAAAAATTTCATTTTTATTTTTCTCGAAAGCGATACCATATATGAAGGGTTGCAGTACAGAACTAGATAACCAACATTTGTTACGAAAATGGGCTTTTTGCATTAAAAATTCTTCAAAAATCAAATACACATTGTGTTAAAAGGATTTTTTCAAAAGCTCATTTTTAATATCGTAATAAAAATATTGGTAATTCAAAACCAGATAACTGACTCTCTGTACTTGTCTCCCATCTTTTTTAAAAGTGCCTGACCTCTTACCTTTTTTTAAACATTTTTCTGGCCAACTTACCCTTCCAAAAAGTTTTTAAATGCAGTAAAATGATAAAATACTTCTTTTTTGAAAGAAAAAGTTCTTCAATCAAACTATTTGCAACTTTTTTCAGCACCAAAGTACCAATCAAATTCCAACCTTAAATTTTGATTCTTCATTTTCTACAAAAAGTCACTTTCATACGGTTTTTTTACTCAAATTTTTGCCATGCGATCAGAAACGTCATTTCTTAAAATTGTTGTCGTTTATTTGTAAATAAACATATAACTTTCTTCTTTTTATAGAACTTTCAACGAAAAATCTTCTGTCACAGTGCGATACCGTCACACTAAATCTTTATTTTCCCGGAGCAGAATAATTTTTTTGGATGAAAACTTATTTATTCTTATTCAGCCTCCCAATATCTCGGGATTAAATTTTCATTATTTCAAAAAATTGAAAAATATATCTTTAGTCGCTATCTAAAGACGATTTTCGAAAACCATGAAATTTGAACCTCCAAATTCTTGAATGATTTACTCGGAATTGGTTAACTTTTTTTAATCAACCCCATTTTCTCCCAATTTAGCAACTCAATATCTCGGGAGCAGATTTTATTTTTTGTGTCAACTGAAAATTGCACTTTTTATCGTGATTCGCAACCAAACCCGTTTCAATTTTACGTTCTTGTCACTTTAAGATTGTAAACTTCCACATTCCTTTTCTCGGAACTAGATAATATTTTTTAATCATACTTTTTTGGCCTCATTTTAGAAATACTTCAGCTCGGGAGTGAACTTTTTTTTTATCTTGAAATGGTGATTTCGACTTTACAGAATGTTATTTCGCTCTCCTGAAAAATTCCGATTTTGTTGATTATCTAGTTATGTACTGCAACCCTTCATATAATAAAAGAATGAGAGGTATATTTTAGAGAATTTTCAAGAATAAGCAAACGTTTTTCTTAGCATTTTGTCGAATCTGTCTTTTTTTGTAAGAAATATGCGAAAATTCAATTTTTCGAGAAAAAAAAGATTCCCTGACCAGAAAAATAGTTTATCTCGCATGAAATTCGTAAGATTTTTTCATCATTTGAGTACCAATTCAGAAACAAAAATAGCAATAAAAAATGCGGCTGTTTTCAGAAAATCGACTATTAATGATTTTTTCCCAAAACGGTAAAATACGTGTCGTCTTATTTCCGTTAAAAAGAACATATTTAAGAGGCGAATGATTATGTGATTTCAAGTTGTTCTGGAAAGACGAAACTTAAGAATTTTTTCCAATTTCGAAACAAAATTAAACAATTGTGCAAATTTTTCAAAATCATTGAAATTTGGAAGTTTTCACCTTAATATAGATAGTACTCAATTAATTTTGAAAGCAGTCGCATAAGCTCATGATCATTTCCCGGACTTTATACAATGGAGATGATGTTTATGAGTGCATACTATTAAATTAAAGTGGAAAAGGGTGGAATTATTGAATGAGAACTCGCAGAAAGTTTTATCGAAATTTGGGATCAACTGCAATTCACCTAAGCTTCCTGCAGTGAAGCATTGGTGAAGCATCAATTATGAGCTGTGAGTATTATGGATGTTGAAGCCAGCTCTCATGCACATGAAAGCCCTCAAGAACTTTTTGATCCATGTAGAACTCGAACTTCTTGCTGCTCTTCCTCTTTTTGCTCAACAACAGAAGTAGAGCCAGTGGTAACTTTTTGTTTTTAATTTCGCGTGCACCGAGATTTCAAAGTGGGGTTGCTGCTGTGCTTTTAGAAACGTTAATTTGTATACATTGCCATGAGAAAAAGGCTTCTCCAAAGGCTTCTAATGTAATTGCTCTCGGAAGTGCATGCAATTTTTAAATATAAATAACGCCATTATAATTTTTCATTTTTTTTCTTCCAAAAGTTTAAATTCAAAGATTTTTAATTTTTTTTTTCATTCAAATGAAGTTTTTTATTTTTTTATTTTTTCCTAAACGAATTTTAGATTCCACACAAAATGGTTCTACAAATAAAAATGAAAAGGCTTTATATCAACTTCTATTTTTAGTCTAATACACGCAGCAAAAAGAAGACTTATATGTTTGTAACATTTTTTTTATCCATGTTCTCTATGTTCCACCATAAGTTTGGACATGATTGACGTATTGGTATTAAGTTGTTTTTTTAATGTAGGTAATGATAGTCGGACTTCATTGGATATCATGGTCAATTTTTGACTGATTTGGATGAAACTTTTTGAATTCAATTAAAAGTTATTAGAGAATAAATTCTGGTATGTGTATTCTAAATACCCGTACCAGAACAAAAATCTGCCATGAAGGACGAAGTGTGGAAAAGAAAAAGATCGCTACCGGGAATTATTATCTGTAACATAAATGATTTTAAACACTAAACGTGGAACATCTCAGTCAATTTATAAGATATACTAAACAAACTTGATGGTTATATAGAACCCACCAAAGTAATAAAATTCTGTGAGTTCATAGGATATTAATTGAAAATTGAAGAAACGCGCTGTAATCGAAATTTAAAAAGAAACGCTTAACAAAAAGTAGTCAGCAGGCTATAATTTTATTCCAATAAATACAAAAATTTGACAATAACGTCTCATTTTACGATGCAATTGTGAATTTATTTCGTTCTCATTAATGCGGACCAATTTACAATTTACACGCTTTTACCGAATGAATTCGAAATTTTTGTATAACGGAAATTTTTCATTTTTTATTCCTTTATTAATTATTTCTAACATCCAGATGCACCTGCAGTCAAAATCAATCGATCGATTTCGATAAAACTTTGCGTAATTATAGTAAACAAGGTGTAGACATGCCGCTTTTTCAGGAGAAAATAATCTATAAACATTCCACAGAGTTAGATTTTAATTTTCATTAATACGAAAATGAAAATTTTTTCAAAATTTGGAAACACAATCCTATATCATTAACTAATACTGATTTGTTACCAGAATCTTAGAAAAACTTGTTTAGAATAATTATTCTGTACGTTTAAATGGTATTTTTTGAAAACTGGAGAAATGTGTTGTCCCTAAAATTAAATAAAACAGCTCAAGAAAAAATCGAATGTAGATTAGAATTGCATTTCAATGTTGTCAGAAAAATTTATCACTCTATTTTATGTATTCATAAAAAAGGATATTGATATTTTAAAGGAATAGAAAAAATACAAAAAAAATGGGCTGGCCTATTAATTTCTTTAAATTATACACATAAGTGTGGCAATACAATAATAATGATAATAATAATAAATTATTATATTACAGGCCAGCTCAATGTTTTTTCATTTTGTTTTTTGTATTCCTCTAAAATATCCATTTATTTTGTTTATCAAGCAGAAAAATTATTTAATCAACTAATTTATTGACCTAATTCCTTTTATCGAAAAATACTTCCATTTATATATTTGATAAATTTTTTCATCGAAATGCAAACGTACAGAAGAATGTCACATTTATGTGCATTATAACATAGAGAAAAACTCAAATTGAAATGTAAAATTAGTTGAATTCAAATGTATTTGAAAAGTTGAAAATTTGAGCCCTTTTTCAATTTTCGATGCTGAAATATATACATTTTCACTTTTAAAATCGTAACTTTTGAGATTTTATTAAACGTGGTAGCGACTAAGTAAAATTTGGATAAATATTTTAAAATTTCTTCCAAACCTCAAAATAGCAATCTTTCCGGCTATTTCGAAAATTGATATTAAGTAGAAAAAGGCTCAGAACCAGCGCGAAATTTTCAGAGAGATAAAATGATGACCTGATTTACACATACCATAAAGCCGAGATTTTTACATTTTTCTGCCCATGAGTTATTCAATCACGAAAATAGACAAAACCCCCAAAGTGAAATCCTATATATTTCTGTACCAAAAATTGAAAAAGGGCTCAAATTCTAAAAATTCTGCTATAAAAGTAACCTTATGAAATAAGTTTTAATTTCAAAAATTAAACACTGCGATTTTAATAACGCTTCAAAAGTCCCAAAAAATGCTTATGTTTTAGTCGTTTTTCACAATACAATTTTCGCCCATTATTTCCTATTGAAGTTATTTTTTTCTTGTCATATAAAAGTTTATGGACTATTGAATACGTCTGATTTGATTCAATTCAATTTTACATTTTACAATTTGAGTTTTTCTCTATTCTATAATGCACATAAATGTTACATTTTGCTGCGCCTTCACATTTTGAAATCAAAATTCTAAACAAAAGTGAAATAATTTGATAAATTTATGTGATAAAGTGAACTAAATAGATAAAGTTATGTGATAAATTTGAGATGTCTTTAAATTTAAAAGATTTTTAATTCAGGGACTTTGCAAACGAAAGCTTGTTTCAATTTGAATGTTTATTATGTAATATGCTATACCGATGATTTAAATTATTTTGAACAAACTACTAGTTTACATTTTAGAAAGATTTTTCAATTGAAATTTTCAATTCAAATGATATTATTTCAAATTTGAGTACCCACTTTCTGAATTGGGAAACATTCATCAAATTAGAGGTTTTCAATTTAGTATTTTTGTTTGTATCAATTTGTAAGATTTACTACTCGTCATGTCTTTAAAATTTAACAGGGTTTCAAATTTTTTATTTTATTTTGAAATTTTGATTTTGTAATTTAAAGAGCAATGATTTTCAGATTTATAAATTGTAAATCTCTTAATTTGGATACTTTTAGAATTTGAAAGCTTTAATATTCACAAATGTTTTTAAAAATTGAAGCTTACAAGTTTTAATATTTAGAAAATTGAAATTTATCTTTCAATTAATAATTTTACATTTGACGATTGCCAATTTTATTTTATAATCTGAATTTGAAGTCATCCATCTATGTTTAATAATTCTGATCTTTTTTCCATTTTGATTGTAACTAATTTAGATGAATTTCAAATTTAAGGAATTTAAATAAAATATAAAAGATAAATTTCTAATTAAAATGTTTTTTGGTCAAACATTTTAAACTAATGTATCCTGATGAGACCCGACATCGTTGGGCGAAATATCGTATATATTTAATAAATACGATATTCAGACTAGTAGATAAAAACTGGCTTTCCATCGACAACCTAAAATATTACGACCCTGAAGTTTGCCCCAGATATGGATTTGAAAGTTTCGTAATTATTTTATTATTATTATACCATTAAGCCATTTCCCTTTCGGGGTAGGCGTGACTTGCTCGGTGAGGAAAGGAGTAATGTGAGGTAGGGGGTATAGATTTTTTTAATTGATCTAGAATTCTCGTGTTATTTATTTAAATGACACGTTCGTTCCGCAACACTGCTCCGACCCAGGGTGCTGATCAATCTCCCTAGCGATAACCCCAAGTGAAGAGCCTCACAAGGTTGTTATGTGAGGTTCCTCACTTGGGCCCATTAGTGTCCAAGGTCTTTTGTTTCAGGTGTCATTCACTCTACTGTCACTCTTTTTATAAACTATTTGTCGCCACACTTTTCTGTCCTGGCATACTTCTCTAGCTTCCTTCACGTCCATGCATTTTTTCATACAAGCTCTCGTGTTTCTATGGCTTCTTACGTCATTTATGCGCCTATCTAACTCCCTATCTATCTTTCCGCCGCTAGTGAATAGACTACCCAGATACACGTACTTATCAACTTGTTCCAGTCTCTCATCATTTAGGACAATGTTGCACTTTCTTTTCTCACCTTTTCCTTCAAACACCATGATTTTTGTTTTGTTTACGTTAATTTTGAGGCCCATGTTCTTCATGCTTGTATTCAGTTTATTCAACATTCTTTCCAAGTCCTCGGTTGAATCTGCTATAACAATCTTGTCATCTGCGAAAGCTAACCCACGTACCCTCACTGTCTCGAGATCTATCCCTTCTTCTTCGAAGAGGGCCATTCTTAGACACTTATCCATAAATATGATAAATAGCCATGAGGACATAACGCATCCTTTTTCAACGCTTTGCATAATATCGAAACAGTCACTCAGTTTCTCATTAACCATTACACTTGCTTTACTGCCTACATATATTGTTTGTATCGCTTGTAGGAGCCATTCATTGACTCCGTACTCTTTAAGGACTTCCCAAAGTTTACTTCTATTTACCTCGTCAACTGTTTTTTCTAGGTCAAAAAATGAACAGAAAACTTTCTTTCCTGCTCTTAAGCTTTTTTCTGTGATCTGTCTTAAGCTAAATATCTGATCCGTACATGATCTTCCTGGCATAAATCCACTTTGGACTTCCCATATCTTTTCTTCTGTTATTTTCATTGCCCTACGAATAAGTGTTTTTGAGTATATTTTACTTATGGTACCGAATAAGCTGTTACCTCTGCAATTGTTGCAGTTGCTTTTATCTCCCTTGCTTTTGTATATTGGTACGATAATTGCTTTTCTCCAATCGTCTGGGACTTCTCCTAACTCGATACATACATTTATCAATTCGCACAACCTGTGAGGTATGTACTCGCTACCGTATTTAAGCATTTCAGCGCTAATACTGTCTATACCAGCAGCCTTACCATTTTCCAAGTTCTTAATTATGTCTCTGACCTCAGTGACACAGACTTTTTCAATAGGGTTTTCTAATGCATTATGTTCTATGTCGCAGTTTTGTTGCCCTATATCTTCACCTCCTAATAATTCTTTAAAAGAGTCTTTTAAAGTGTCTACTATCTCGTCTATATCATATAGCATTTCACCTTTGCTGTTTCTCATGCTGGCAAACTCTGTACTTTTACTTTCCTTCGACTGTTTATATAATAGTTTCATAATTCCTTCAAAGTAGTTTTTTATTTTGTTCTCTTCTTCTGTTCTGATTTTTTCTTTACTCTCCTTGACTAGTCGTTTAACTTTACTCTTTTTGTCCTTGTAATCATTTTCGAGTCTATTTCTCCCCTCATCGCTAAGACCTGTCATGTTTAATGTTCTCTGGTGCGCTTCTTTTATTTCTTGCTGGGCTCCTTGGATTTCATCATTCCACCACGCATCACCAGGCTTTATTTTTACCACTGCCGTACCACACACTTCAATTGCAGTTTTAACAATGATATCCCGTAACAAAGTCCACGCGCCCTCGATATCTTTATTGCTTATAAGCGCTTCCCAAGTTGCCCTATCTATGCGTTCGCTTAACTTATTTTGAAACTCTATTCGCACTTCCGGTTTCTGTAAATTTTCAATCTTTATTCGCTTTTGTTTCGTTCTTTCTGTTCTCTTTCTTCTCCATCCCCGCCCTAAGTTTATTTTAGAGACTAAAAGGTAATGATCAGTATTGCATTCGGAACCCCTCATGACTCTTGTATCTTTGACTAGTTCTCTTAGTCTTTCATCCGCAATAACGAAGTCAATTACACTGCGATTATTTTCTTTACACCAGGTGTACGTGTGGATCATTTTATGTCGAAACCAAGTATTGGTAATAAATAGGCCCTTTTCTAAGCATAAGCTAACTAATTTTTCCCCGTTATAATTTTTTCTTGTTGGATCCCCAAAATTACCTAGCACCCTTTCTGTATCTGTATCCTGGCGTTGGACGCCGACCCATCCGTTCATATCTCGTAGCAGAATTATTCTTTCACCTTGATCGCAAGTACTTATTGTGTCATTTAAAGTTTCCCAGAAGATGTCTTTGACTTCTCGCGGCTTCCTACCTTCATTCTAGCCCATAACAATCTGGGAGATACAAAATCATTATCTTTGAGATGCTGTTTTGCTTTTTCATTCATAAATTAAACCGACCCCATGAATACGATTTGATTCACTACCTACTCCTGACCATATTTCAAAACCGCCTTTCAACACCCCATTTTCTATCGTTTTGGAAATATCTAAGTGTGCTTTTTGTTTAGTCTGTTTATCATACTTTGCAAAGTTTGAAATTCATTACAAATTAGCTAATTGTTTAAAAAATGGTTTAAAAAAAGCGCACCTACATATTTTGGAGTAGAATTCAATGGTGTTGTTGGTTTTCTGATCGGACGCTTAGTTTGTTTATAACAGTTGCAGAAAAATAAAAAAAATGTAATTGCTTAAAAAATTGTTTCAAAAAATATGACTCTTAGTTTGTTTATAATCAATTACAATACTTTCAAATCCATATCCGTGGCAAACTTCAGGGTCGTAAAATTTTAACATCCTATTGTGTTCTTCAAATTGTGATATTATCAATTGAATTTAAAAATAAATATGTATTGTGGTACCTTACAAAAGTTTAATTTTCCCTAATGTTATTAATAGTATTAAAGTAGACTATATATATATTTTTTACACGTAGATTGCACAAGGTAAAGTAGAGCGATTAAAAAATGTGTCAATATCAAATTGAATGTCATAAATTTTGCTCATAAAAAGTTATACGAGCATTTTACCTCTATTTTTCCATGTACTAAAGAAAGTTTTTAATATTTTTTATGCCCTGAGCGAAAAGCTTTTGCAGCAACTTGCTCATGTTAAACATAATATACATATATAGATGTACATGTTTCCAGCATATTTTTATATCCTACATTTTCTACAGCTCACGCACGTTTTCGCTAACTTTGGATTTAATTAGGAAATGCATCCCCTCTAGTATGTGGATACGTGCTGCACACATTTTTTCATGCATTAAAGCCGATTTGCGTAATGGGATTCATCTATGTGCAGACAAGAGATTCATAAAACTGATGAAAGTCCTCACCAGATTACGTCCTGTGAAAATCCTAAAATATTGCTAGGAATTATATAACTGCTTGAAGAATTTAAGAATTTATAACTCATTATAATTTACATTGCAGTTCTGATTTCAAATTTTACAGTCCCGCATTGAAAATTTTGAATTTGAAAACATGTAAAGTGGATTTAAAAATCATTAAGAATACCCTTCAGTTTCTATCTTACTACCAATATTCGATGCTATTTTATTTGTTTCATGTTTAAAATTGTTCAAACTCTTCTAAATATAGGAGCTTTCCAAATTATTTTGCAAAATCCAGGTTTCTAGTTAAGTATGGTTGAAATATTAACGTGTTCTTAATTTTATTTGTTTTAGTTTGGTGGTTTGACTTCAAGTTTCTCCAAATGTAAGTAGCCTCAAATTTAAACTAATCATATTTTATTTTATACAATCAAAATTTCTCTGTTTAAAATTTTTGAATAATTAGGATATATAATCATCTGGAAGACTATGTCTAAAGTAGGACTAATTGTAATTGTAACCTTCATTTAGAAAAATAGTCACAATACCATTTATTTAAAAAACATAAAATATATAGTTTTTCAATTTTTAGCTCTAAAATCAAAGCTGGAATTAAATAAAAATGTAGAAGAATGCCAAGTGTTCAATTAATAAAACATGCCGATTTCAAATCTAATGAGTTTTTTATTTTTGGGAGCTTTCAATTTTGGCTTTCCTATTTTATTTTTCTATTTATTTTATTACTCACATTTATATGGATGAAAATAAAAAAGTTTGAATTATTCGATTTTGAATTGAATGCAAAAAAAGTATTTTAGATCAACATAAAACATCGTTTTTCTGTTCATACTAATTATAATAAGTGTAAAAATAATGATCCACGAGATTAAGAACTATACGCTCTTATTATATAATTATAATTTTTTGTATTCAATAAGAAGCTTTTGATACAAACCATTTACGATATTTTGCTAGTCATAATAAAAATTAGATCTTTATAAGGATTTTGAAGGATCTCATGGGATTTAAAAGGTTTCAGAATATTTTCAAAAATTCCAAGGGACTTTCCAAAATGTCAAATGATTTTTAAGAATTTTCAAAAGATATAAACAATTTTTAAACATTTCATAATGTTTATATAAATTTCAAAGAATTTCACAAAAGTTCATGTTTTTCGTACGATTTCAAAGATTTAAAGAGATTTTCAAATATTTCGGGGGTTTTCACCGGATTTCAAAAATTCCATGCGGTTTTAAAGAATTTCCTCGAATTTCGGAAGATTTGGAAGGTTTTCGTGTAGGATTTATAAGATTTTAGGATATTTTAAAAGAATACAAGGGATTTTAACAAATTTCCACCATTTCCAAATATTTTAAGGAACTTTATAAGATCTCGAAGGATTTCAATAATTTTTATGAATTTTAAAGGGTCTAAAAAAGGTATTTTAATGAATTTCCCAGGATCTCAAAAAATTTCGTATTTCAAAGATTTGAAGAGATTTTCAAATATTTCAAGGTTTTTCCAAAAATTAAATTTTTTTTAGAATATTTACAATATTTCCCAGGAGTTTTCAAAAGATTTCAATAATTCGAAGGGATTTCAAAGGATTTGAAACCCCGCAAAAAATTTGGGCCTATTTGTGCAATAATGTTTAAAATGTGGATTTGTTTATGAGTTTGCTTTAAATAATTTACAGTTGTTGTTCATTCGAACAAAATAACCGCGAAGAGTCATTGGCAAAACATTTTTGCTTAATTCTGCAAGAAAATTGAATCAATTCATTGTGACATACAAAAACTGTGTACTTGTTTATAATTTCAATATATTTTATATCAAAAGTATAAATTTCAAACAACTAATCATTTCAAATAACAAAAAAAATAGCTTTTGCTCATTTATTCGTTTAAAACGTTATAAACAATTGTTTTTCTCACTCTAACCTACTACAAATTATTGCTAGATAGTTATTATACTGATTTGAAGTCTTCTTTTGTCAATTTCCAGATCCTATAAAAAGGGACATTTGAAAAGTTAGGAAAAAATATTCTTTATTTTGTTGTTAAATAAAATGTTTGTATGTACTGGCTCATTATACCTAGAGGCCTTATGGTCAGTTTGAAAAAAAAAATAAAATCCATTGAAAATTGGCTTATAGACAGACTTTTGTCCACAAAAAGTGCTTTTGACCACACCGTGCACCGCAGGGTGGTCCAATTTTTTTTTTTAATTTTCATGCATATCGCTCGGAAATTTCTTCAAATCCACAAAAAAATGAATGCGTAGTTTTTAATGATATACATAAAATCCTACTTTCTACTGATAATTAGATGATTATATAAATTGTTAAACAATTTATTATAGTTTGGAGCAATTTTCTCTTCGAATAGTTAGAAAGTCGCGGTTTTTACAAATTTGTCAACTTATAATTAACTTTTTTGTTATATCGAACCAATAATGAATTAAATTTAATATAAATATTTGTTAAAACAAGTTATTATTATTCATGCCAACGGCCATGCCACGCTGAAAAAACCAGTTCTCGTCAGATCACTGAAGTTAAGCAGCGTTGGGCGCGGTTAGTACTTGGATGGGTGGCCATTCGAGAATACTGTGTGCTGTTGGCATATTATGGGTGTGGTGAGCCCAAACTTGTAGTTATTTATAACTACAAGAAAACTATCCACCTAGGAACACTACCCGAATTGGGTAGTGTCACGCCTACCCTGAAAGGGAAATAGCTTAATGGTATACATCACAGTATTCTCTTAGAATAATGCTAGAAAGTTGCAGTTTTTTCAATATTTTTCGACTTTGTATCCACTTTTTAATTACTATGAGGTGATAATTAAAGCAATTTAAGAAACCTAATCGTTTAAACGAATGTTAATTGTTTGCATCCATCTTCTATAATAATGCTAGATAGTTGCGTTTTTTTTAAATGTTCAACTTTTTGTCCACTTTATACTCAGAGTAAGGTAATAATCAATGCAATACAGCAAAAATAATTGTTAAAACAAATTATTATTGTTTATAACTATCTTCTTCTTTATTAATGCTAGATAGTTGCGGTTTTTTCTGAAATTTTTAGTTTTGTGTTATTATTTATTTTAATAATATTCTTTTTGAATAATGTTATAAAGGTGCAATTTTTTTCTGAAATTTTAAACTTCTTCTCCACTTTTTACTTAGTGAGATAATAATTAATGCAAGTTAACAAGCATAATTGTTTAAACAATTTATAATTGTTTATAACTATCTTCTCTTAGAGTAATGCTAGAAAGTTACCGGGTTTTCTGAAAATTTTAGCTTTTGTTTAACTTTTTAGTTAGGAGCAAATAATAAGTATTATTATTGATATTAATTTAGGCAAAAAGGCTCTCAGTAATTACTTCAAGTAAATTTAAGATTTAATATGATCCATATAGAAAGTTTGAAGAATATTTCAAACATCTGCTTTATTTTAGAAAAATATATTCACAAAAAAGAAAGAAATTGTTTAAGTAATGGTTCTTGTTGATGTTCATTTAATATTTATCCATAAGTAAAAAGTCAAAGCTAAATGAAGATTTCTGAAAAAAGCACAACTGTCTATCATTACTCTAAGAGAAGATTGTTATAAACAATATTACATTGTTTGGATAATTATGTTCGTTAACTTGAATTAATTATTACCTCACTAGGTGAAGAGTGGAAGTTGAAAAGTTTGCTAAATTGCATTAATTATTACCTCACTCTAAGTAAAAAGTGGACAAAAAGTTGAAAATTTCAGAAAAAAACACTTTTTCTAGCATCACTTATCTAGCATTAATATAGGAGAAGATAGTTACAAACAATAATTTGTTTAAACAATCAGGTTTAGTTCAGGTTTAGTTTAGGTCAGAATTATTCAAAGACAATATAGTTAAAAATAATATTTTTTTGTTTGAACAATTATGTTTGTTAAAAAGTTGAAAATAAGATGAAAAATTCGGAAAAAACCGCGACTTTCTAACTCTATTCTAAGATAAAATTGCTTAACAAATTATATATACGTCTAATTATCAGTATAAAATATTATTTTATGTATTAGAAACCATCTGTATTATAAAAACCACAAAAAAAACATAATTAGCGCAAAAAACTCGCAAAACACAATTTTTGACTCATGGGTTTTTTTTGGGACCCTATAAAACAGAATTATGGAGGTGATATTAAAAAAAAAAGTTTTGACTCGTATTCTATGGTTAATTGTGAAGAGATATGTTAAGTTTCAACTCGATTCATCCAATCTTGATGATTCAATACAAAATTTACAAAAATGTATTTTGTTTCTTATGGGAAATACGCGTTAAGCTGTATGGGATTTGTGAAACCTCTTAATATCATTAAAAACAAAAAAGTATTAATTTTTTTGTGATTCAAACAAATTTCCGGTCGATATGCATAAACATTAAAAAAAAATCAAATGTATTTTTGGACTACCCTAGTGCAACCGCCATTGGTAATTTTGTCCTCAGTATTTTTAATATTCTTCATCTTTAATGATACTTGTGTCGTAGGTGCAAGGATCATTATTCATAATATTGATATCAAATAGAAGAAAATTTGATCAATGAGAAAAAAATGGAGATTTTCTTCCGGTTATTTGAAAAACTTCTCTGGTTTAATCTCCGGTAGCTCTCCGTAGAGTTTGTTTATCGAGTGACTTCTGAGTGGCGCTTATTTTGTTTCCTTTTCTTTGAAAGAAGCATATACGTCTCTGCCCATCTTAAATGTTGAATATACTGACTTCCAGTATTCGATTTGCAATTCCAAAGCTTCGGACGGTATACCATTTGATTACAGGCACAGCGAGGGGGGGATAGTACGCGAGATATTGCTGCCAACTCTTATTTCTCGACTCTTTTTCTCTCCTTTTTATCCGTCTGACATCGTTCGACCTCTTTTACTGGCAAAGAGCAAAAAAGAGGAATATTAGGAACGCCTTGTGCACTTCCGTTCAATTCGGCACGAATAGGACCTTTCGAAGAAGCAAAATTTCCGACATCATGTCATTTTGCCATTATACTATTGTAAATTGCCGGGAAAATCAATATTTTTCTGATCGGATAAAATTATATTAGAAAAAAAATGTAAAAAAAATTTCTATTCAAAAAGAAGTGGTGTTACGATGTGATACGTTTCGAAAAGCTCGCAATCATTGTCATTGAAAATTTGATAGGCTTTTCATTACATGAAATTGTTTTATATCCTAAATTTGAAATTTTGGAAATTAAATCTACAAATAATCCCTTTCGATAAGAATAATCCTTGAAAACCTTATGCAAATTGAGAAACATTTTTGGATTTGAATATACTTTTGCGCGGTTAAATTGAAACTTTTAAATTATCTAATAAATTATTGAAAATATAATACATGTCTTATTTCCGAACTTTAAGCTAGAAATTACTATTAATATGCCATTAATAATAGTAAAAGTTTTGCTGGAAATTAGTATTTTAAAAAAAGAATTTTAATATAAAATTATAAAGTGTCAAAAAAGACTTGAAATTTTCAAAAATTTCAGGTTGTCTTAGTTTTTTTCGCCGGAAATTAGTATTCTTGAGTAAAAATCCTCATCAAGATTCCTATTTTTCAACAATTGTGGTTGTGTTAGCGTTTTACAGGTTTTACGTTGGAAATGGATATTTTTAATCAAAAATTATTACATTTCTAAGATTAAAAATTTGTCAACCATTTACGTTTTTCCATTTAGTTAGCGTATTTTACCGGAAATTAACATTGTTAAACAAAAATCATTAGATTTAAAAAGGTTCATAATTCTTTCACAATTTTAGGTTACGTGAGCGTTTTAAACCAAGAATTCATATTTTGAAACAAAAATCATTATAGTTCAAACAAGATTGATAATTTGTTAAAAGTTTTAGGTTTGGTATATTAATGGTTTTCACAAGAAATCAGTTACTTTAAACAAAAACCATTAGATTTCGAAGAATATTTGAAGGCTTGCAGTACAGAACTAGATAACCAACATTTTTGCCGAAAATGGGGTTTTTGTACAAAAAATCTTAAAAAATGAATTACATCTAAGAGAACTAGTCAAAGATACAAAAGTCATGAGGGGTTCCGAATGCAATACTGATCATTACCTTTTAGTCTCGAAAATAAACTTAGGGCGGGGATGGAGAAAAAAGAAAACAAAAAAAACGAAAAAAACTCGAATAAAGATTGAAAATTTACAGAAACCGGAAGTGCGAATAGAGTTTCAAAATAAGTTAAGCGAACGCATAGATAGGGCAACTTGGGAAGCGCTTATAAGCAATAAAGATATAGAGGGCGCGTGGACTTTGTTACGGGATATCATTGTTAAAACTGCAATTGAAGCGTGTGGTACGGCAGTGGTAGGAAGAAAGTCTGGTGATGCGTGGTGGAATAATGACATTCAAGCAGCCCAACAAGAAAAGAAAAAAGCGCACGAGAGAAAATTAAACATGACAGGTCTTAGCGATGAGGAGAGAAATAGACTCGAAAATGATTACAAAGACAAAAAGAGGAAAGTTAAACAACTAGTCAAGGAGAGCAAAGAAAAAATCAGAACTGAAGAAGAAAACAAAATACAAAACTACTTTGAAGGAATTATGAAACTATTCTATAAACAGTTGAAGGAAAGTAAAAGTACCGAGTTTGCCAGCATGAGAAACAGCAAAGGTGAAATGCTATATGATATAGACGAGATAGTAGACGCTTTAAAAGACTCTTTTAAAAAACTATTATGAGGTGAAGATATAGGACAACAAAACTGCGACATAGAACATAATGCATTAGAAAACACAATTGAAAAAGTCTGTGTCACTGAGGTTAGAGATATAATTAAGAACTTAAAAAACGGTAAGGCTGCTGGTGTAGACAGTACTAGCGCTGAAATGCTTAAATACGGTGGCGAGTACATACCTCACAGGTTATGCGAATTCATAAATTTATGTATCGAGAAGGGGGAAGTCCCAGACGATTGGAGAAAAGCGATTATCGTACCAATATACAAAAGAAAGGGAGAAAAAAGCAACTGCAGTAATTACAGAGGTATCAGCCTACTAAGTACCGTAAGTAAAATATACTCAAAAATACTTATTCGTAGGGTAATGTAAATCACAGAAGAAAAGATATGGGAAGTCCAAAGTGGATTTATTCCAGGAAGATCATGTACGGATCAGATATTTAGCTTAAGACAGATCACAGAAAAAAGCTTGAGAGTAGGAAAAAAAGTTTTCTGTGCATTTATTGACCTAGAAAAAGCATTTGACAAAGTAAATAGAAATAAACTTTGGGAAGTCCTTAAAGAGTACGGAGTAAATGGATGGCTCCTACAAGCAATAAAAACAATATATACAGGTAGTAAAGCGAGTGTAAGGGTAAATGGGAAACTGAGTGACTGGTTCGATATTATGCAAGGCGTGAAACAAGGATGCGTTATGTCCTCGTGGCTATTTATCATATTTATGGATACGTGTCTAAGAACTGCCCTCTTCAATGAAGAAGGGGTAGATCTCGAAACAGTCAAGGTACGTGGGTTAGCTTTCGCAGATGACAAGATTGTTATGTCAGAATCAATCGAAGACTTGCAAAGAATGTTGAATAAACTTAATACAAGCATGAAGAACATGGACCTCAAAATAAACGTAAATAAAACAAAAATCATGGTGTTTGAGGGAAAATGTGAGAAAACAATATGCAACATTGTCCTAAATGATGAAAGATTAGAACAAGTTGACAAGTACGTATATCTAGGTAGTCTATTCACTAGCGACGGAAAAATAGATGGGGAGTTAGATAGGCGCATAAATAAGGGTAAGCAGGTTATCGGTAGAGCAGGGTCCATCCTAACAAATAAAAACATATCAAAAAAAGCTAAAATGGCCATACATAATTCTATATTCGTACCCACTGTATTATACGGTAACGAGACATGGACCTGTCAATAAAAGGACAGGAGTAAAATTAACGCTATCGGCATGAAACCTCTGCGCATAATATGCGGGAAAACACTGATGGACAAAGTCCGAAATGAGACAATCCTCGAAGAATGTGGTACAGGAGAGACAATAGTTGACACATGGGAAAGAAATCAGTTAAGATGGTGCGGACATCTTGAAAGAATGAAAGATGAACGACTGACCAAACAAGTGTATAAAGGCAAAGTAAATGGCAGAATGCCCAGAGGTAGCCCGCCGAAAGAATGGTTAGAATCTGTGAATGAGATATTAATCCGAAGAGACATAAGAAGCCATAGAAACACAAGAGCTTGCATGAAAAAATGCATGGACGTGAAGGAAGCTAGAGTAGTATGCCAGGACAGAAAAGTGTGGCGACAAATAGTTTGTAAACAGAGTGCCAGTAGAATGAATGACGCCTGAAACAAAGATCTTGGATACTAATGGGCCCAAGTGGAGAACCATACATAACAATTTTGTGAGGCTCTTCACTTGGGGTGATCGCTAGAGAGATTGATCAGCAACCTGGGTCGGAGCAGTGTTGTGGAATAAACGTGTCATTTAAATAAATGACACGAGAATTCCAGATCAATCTAAAATATCTATACGTAACACTTATATACCTATCTACCTCATACCTATATACCTACCTACTTTATACCTATATACCCATATACACACTACTATCTTCCAACCGAGCAAGTCACGCCTACCCCGAAAGGGAAATGGCTTAATGGTATAATAATAATAAAATTTAAAATAAAATAAAATAATAAAATTATATATGAATATATGAATATAATATGAAAAAATATAATATAAATAATGTGTTAAAAGGATTTGTGGATGACCCTATTGGTGCCGACCAGACCAGTGGAATATGATGGAGATCCTCTCTAGGAACAGTTGGGTCACGTTAACCCCTACCACTCGACCAGGGGCCAACCGGAATACATAAGTCGTCACAAAATTTGAACATATGTAACAACGCATGCGTGTAGTCAAAGTCGTGAAAACATCCTAACCTCAATTCATAGTTCTGACATTGCGATTCGTTGCTATTTGCAAATCGCGCGCTAAAAAGGACTTCCGTATTCCGGTTGGCCCTAAAGAATCAGAAACGATTCCCACGTGTCTCAACTCTCCCTAGAGGATTTCCAGAATATGCTATCAAGGCCAAGCAGAAGTATAAAAAGGCCATTGGAATGTTATTTTACTGGCGGGATATGACGTCACTTTATAGCTCAATTGCGAGAGGTTATATTGCCAGTACTTAACATCGCGTAGAAAACTAAGGGGGTAAATTGCTGTAGAAAACCACGTAAATTATATACTCAACCCTGCCCGTGATGCAAATGATACTTTTTTCCAATCCCCATCTGATTGGTTGCTGTTTGATCATCGCGCGCTAAGAAAGACTTCTGTATTTCGACCAGTGGTGTATGCACGGGGATATTTCTAATATGTGCAGTAGTGATTTCTATGCATTTGTAGGTTATGTTCGACCCTGTTCTAGCCTGTGTAGATCACTGATTCCGGTTTGCCCTGACCAATGAGAAACGATCACGAAGTAGTATAAGGAGACCCCACTCCCATGCGGTCTTCGGAAAATTTGGACGCACAGATTCGGATTTAGTTAGTTTGCATCGTTCGCAGCGCCTCTTGCAGAAAAGCGTTGAAATACAAGATTTACAAATGGCGGGGCCAATAGTGTAAGCGGGGTGTAAACAAACGCACACATGCTTGTCATGAAACACAGATTGTACGAATGTGTTTGCCTCTATGTATGTAGATCTGTATGCATGTGTGCATGTTCCCGCAAGAGGCGCTACGAGCGATGCAAACTAACTAAATCCGAATCCACGCGTTCAAATTTTCCGGGAGTGGGGTCTCCTTATACTACTTCGTGGAAACGATATCCTCGGACTTTTGGAACTTTTTCTTTAAAAAAAAAAGTCAATTGAATTTCAAAATTATGCTATCAGGAATTAGGGGCCGAGTGGGCCCATCAGACTTTTTTTACTTTTTCTTTTACAAAAAAGCGTCAAATAAATTTCGAAATTATGCTATCAGGAATTAGGGGCCCAGTGGGCCCCTTAGACATTTGTAACTTTTACTTTTAGAAAAAAGCGTCAATTAAATTTCAAAATTATATCATCGGGAATTAGGGGCCCAGTAGGCCCCTTAGACATTTGTAACTTTTACCAAAAAGCTTCAATTAGATTTCAAAATTATGCCATCGGAAATTAAGGGCCCAGTGAGCCCCTCAGACGTTTGTAACTTTAAAAAAAAGCATCAATTGAATTTAAAAATTATGCTATCGGAAAGTAGGGGCCCAGTGAGCCTCTCAGACTTTTGTAACTTTTTCTTTTACAAAAAAACGTCAATTAAATTTCAAAATTATGCTATCGAGAATTAGGGGCCCAGTGGACCCCTTAGACATTTGTAACTTTTTCTTTTACAAAAAAGCGTCAATCAAATTTCAAAATTATGCTATAGGGAATTAGGGGCCTAGTGGACCCCTTAGACTTTTGTAACTTTCTCTTTTAAAAAAAAAGTCAATTGAATTTCAAAATTATGCTATCGGGAATTAGGGGCCGAGTGGGCCCCTCAAACTTTTGTAACTTTTTCTTTTACAAAAAAGCGTCAATTAAATTTATCTGTGCATTTTATCCACCAATGTCTCCGAACAGCGATCTTTTTAAGTATTAAGGCGAGTGAAGAATTACTTGAGAAATTCATTAAGTGACAAACACCTATCCGCATTATCTTTCTTCGCAGCGAACGTAGACCTCGTAAATTTGATTGATTGCGACGTAATTATAAAAATATTTGCACAAATCAAGGCTAGAAAACGAATTTAAAGTAGGATATTGATTTTAAATACTGTGAATTAAAATTTATAATAAAGACACATATCGTGAGCTATAGTTCTTTGTTTTATTCTTTTTTTTTTCTTAATAATTTATTCAATATCCTCACTACTGCCACGTTATACTTTCTATACTGTCTCTCTCTATTCGCATCTCCATTTTGTGCGGCCATTCGCGATTGCTTTAAAGACTCCTCTTCGATATCCCCACTACTGCCATGCTAAGCAAAACATGTATATGCTCTCTCTCCCTCTGCACTCTCTTTCTATGCAATCTCCTTAAAACTCATGAAGATTTCTCACGAAAAATTTCTAAGTTAATCCATCAAAGTTTCACTTCTGCCGTGTAACCCCACTGCCACACACTAGTTTTTAATATTGGGAATACAACAGTAATGTATATGATCCATTTGTGCGGGTATACCTACCAATATCGTTTTTCAATTTTTTAACAAAATTATTTACCTTGCTTAAAGGAGGATTTTTTATATTGGGGATATAAAAGTACGATATTTGATGTCATTGTTCGCTTCTTCGATACGCGTGGATTGATCTATTGACTAACTTTTGACGACCATTCTTGATTAATCAATAGCGACTTAGAAAGTTAAATAAAAAGTTATATTGTTTCAATGAAATAAACTTTTTTTTCAGTTTGGAATATAAAACTACCGTAAGTTAAAAAGTTGTTTGTTGTAACAGAACACATCGATTGACATTTTGAGGGGCTCTCTGATTTTCTGAAAATAAGATTTTCGGTAAAGCAGAAACATAAGCTTGAAAAATATTAAAAGTATCCATTTTTTTCTTTTGTCAGAGAAAACCCTCTTTCTATGAGGAAGAATATTTGTTTGATACCTATGAGCAGGCAAATGCTCATAAAATAAGCACAAATAAAGACACCCATAGTGAATACAGCCATAGAACTTCGCAGCGGTATTTAGTCATTCGAGACACCTACGTCCTAGACTATATTCAACCGATTTCTACGAACATTTCGAGAGAAATGTTTTTGATGGAATCCTTCATCGCTTTTTCAGGAATGTTTGATTCAGTGATTATTTTTCGAGATTTAAAAGTCGATTTTTAGTAACTAGTCGCAGTTATAGACCATACTATTTAAACGATTGGTACAAGATATTCAAGTTAATCCTCTATACCAATAGCAATCATATGCATTCTATTGTATTGAGTACTAAATAGTTCTAGTATTTTAAAGAAGTATTTGATTTGAAAAACATTGTTATTAAAAAATA
This sequence comes from Andricus curvator, assembly GCA_932195095.1. Taxonomy (NCBI): domain Eukaryota; kingdom Metazoa; phylum Arthropoda; class Insecta; order Hymenoptera; family Cynipidae; genus Andricus; species Andricus curvator. Next base: position 212,229 of record CAKNYM010049072.1, read on the forward strand.
AGTGAAATCTCACTAAAATTTTTCAATTGATTAAATTGCAACAATTCCAGAAACTTTGAGAATGTGGTGAAAAGGAAAGAAATTAAATCTTGGCGAGATTTTTTCTCTTTCAAATAATAATAATCTCACCAAGAATTTTTGTTTCTCTCTTTTGAACACATTGTCTGTAATTTTTTCAATTTTATTTTAAAAATTTAGGTACCTATCTTTTAGAATTACTTGGCAAACTTTGATTTCAAAAACTATGTTGATTATACTGATCACTTTTTACTTGGCAGGATTTTTTGCATTGTAGATGTTTTTAATGTGATTATTATCTTTTTGAAATAAGATTTTCATACTCAATTTAATAAGTCTCTCTCATTAAATAAAAAACAGGAGGCAGCTTTGTTAACGTTAGCATGAAACGCAAGATTTCTTTTTTATCTTTCTCGTATTCTGTCCTAGCATTGTATGAGGATAAAAAAGCGTCTTTTAGTGCAAAAGGTGGATGGTAGATATGTCCGCAGTTTCTTTCTATTCTTCGCGGCAGTGTGGGATTATGAATAATTCGAAGAGATTTACAAGACTTTGCTTTTCGCGCCTCCTCTCCGCCCCCATTTTTATATACCATATACCGAGCCATATACCTCACAGGGTTCACCCTGAGCGAATTTTCATTTTATTTTTCTCATTTTCCTTTCGCCAACTCATCTCCTTTTCTTCTAACGCTTTTACTTATTTTCCGACTAGTACCTCAACATATGTATAGTATAAGACACAATTGAAATTCTATTCAAGAATATTATTCCCATTTGTCATTGGCTCGAACATATCTACTTTATGCTTTCCTTCCTTATTTTGAAATCGTGCACGAAATGTAAACTCGGAAAATACGCATTTCCAGAGAACTGGAGATTTTCTCTAAAGGAAGAAAATGGATTGCAAATAATTAAAGTTTAGAGCGTTTTGTGACTGTCTTGCAAGTCAAAGAGATTACAGGCGGAGTTATTTGCGAAGGGAGTTTGCAACTTGGATGAATGCTTGTTGTGAATAGAAAGATGAATTCAAGGGAGAAAAGAGATTAAGAAGGGTATTTGAGCTGAAATAATAACTGCCTGGGAAATATTTTTTCTAAAGAAACTTTTTCCCATATCTATCTAGTATTACAAAAACCCTATTTAAAATCATTTACTACAATTTCATGAAAATAAATTTTTTGTATTAAAAATTAATTCTAGAAACACTCTTGGAAAGTCCTCTTCAATTAAAGAAATTGCAAATTTGTTAACTCGAAACCATTCACATTTCCAATCACTCAACCAAAAATTTTAACAAATTGGAAAAAATATTGATTGATCAACTATCAGGTTTAATCGACCCCCAAAAATATATAATAAACATTGTCTGACCCCTGGACTCGAAAAAGATTTTTTATGAGGTTTTTTGAGGTTAGTCAGAAACCTGACGTGCTGGGGTTTTTTTTTTTTTGAACTCGGATTCGGATTCAGCGACCCCAAATAATATAGTAAACATGGTCTGACCTCCAGACCCGAAAAGAGATTCTTTATGAAGTTTTTTGAGGTTATGTCAGAACCATGACGTGCTGGGGTGTTTTGGACCACGGATTCGGATTCAGCGACCCCAAAAACATATAGTAAACATGGTCTGACATCCAGACCCGAAAAAAGATTTTTTGTGTGTGGCTGTGTTACATAAGGATGATTTTTGAAATTTTTTTTTGAAATTTCTAATGATTTGAAAGGATTTCAAGGTATTTTTAGGTATTTCAAAGGACTACAAAGTACAGGGTCTCTTCCATAAGTAGGGGATATCAAGAACCAAAAGCATGCTCGAGCAGTCGCCTCCGAGAATTTGTGGGGTAAATATCGCGCGAGAAGTAAACCTTTTGGTAGGCTTTCATCACGCTCTAAAAATGGACCTCACGCTCGAGCAGCGCTGCGCTCAAGCGTGCGGTCCATTTTGAAAGCGTGACGGAAGTCAAAAAAGGGGTTTACGAGGGGGTTTACTTCTCGCGCGATATTTACTCCGCATAAACGAGGGTAAGAAGGTTATCGGTAGAGCAGGGTCCATTATCAGAAGTAAAAATATATCAAAAAAGCTAAAATGGCAATACATAAATCAATATTTGTACCGACTATGCTATACGGTAGCGAGAGATGGACCTGTCAAGAAAAGGTTAATAGTAAAATTATCGCGATTCGCATGAATTTCCTGCGCAAAATATGCGGAAAAACACTGATGGACAAAGTGAGAAACGAAATAATCCTCAAAACATGTGGTGCAGAAGAGACACTAGTTGTCATATGGGAAAGAAATCGGTTAAGATGGTTCGGATATGTTGAAAGAATGAAATATGAACGATTGACGAAACAAGTTTATAAAGGTAAAGTAAATGGCAGTGTGCCCAGATGCAGACCGCGGAAAGAATGGTTCGAATGTGTGAATTTGACCTTAATTCGAAGAGACATAAGAAGCCACAGAAACACGAGAGCTTGCATGCAAAAATGCATGGACGTAAAGGAAGCTAGGGAAGTATGCCAGGACAGAAAAGTGTGTCGACTAATAGTTCATAAAACGAGTATCAGTAGAGTGAATGACGCCTGAAACAAAAGACCTTGGATACTAATGGGCCCAAGTGGGGAACCTCACATAACAATTTTTTGAGGCTCTTCACTTGGGGTTAATGGTATAATAATAATTTTAAAAAATACTAGGAGGCGACTATTCAAGCATGCTTTTGGTTCCTGAAATCCCCCACCGCACCCATCCTGCCCGTAAAAAACTCCCTCTATTGCACCGTCTGGACTATAGAAGGTCAGTCCTACTACTTATGGAACAGACCCTTGTATTTAAAAGAATTACCAATTTTTTGGGGAATTGAACGAGATTTGCGAAGCTTTTTAGGAATTTCATTAGCTTTTAAGGGATTTTAACAGATTTAAAGGGATTACAAAGGTTTGAAGGTATTTTATTGATTCAAAAGGATTACGAGGGATTTCACAGATTTGAAAAGATTTCAAAGATATGAACAAATTACCTAGTACAATTGCAAAAAGAATCTTCATTTTTCCGAAGAACTTTACACGATTTTAAGGAACTTCAAGGATTTTTATGAATTTAAAAAAAATTAAGACTGATTTCTGCGTCACGGGATTTCAAAGGATCTCAAGAAATGCCCAAGTATTTTCACGAATTTTGAAGGATGTCAGGGGATTTTAATGGGATTTCGATTTTAAGAGATTTCAAAAGATTTCAAAGTATACACCCAATATAATAAGGGAATTTAACGTATTTCCAGGGATTTTAATAGCTTTCAAAAGATTCGAATGTATATTAAAATATTTTACGGGATTTCAAAGATTTCAAGGAATCTCGTAATATTTTGACGTATTTCACGGAATTTCAAGGATTTTAACCTAACTTTTAGAGGTTTTAAGTGATTTTCACAAATTTTAAAATATTATAAGGGATTTTTTGGGGTATTTTGACAAATTCAAGCGATTTCCAGTATGTCAAAAGATTTCACGGAATCTCAAAAAAATGTAAGAAATGTTTAAAGTTTTTAAAGAATATCAAGGGATTTCCAGGGAGTTTAATCGTTTTAATAGGTTTCAAAGAGACTATGTACAATATCCATAGAATTCCAAAAATTCTAAGGAATTTTCACAAAGTTTAAAAAATTTCAAGTGATTTACAAAATTTTCAAAATAATTTGCGGGAGTTCAAAGGATTGCATAGATTTCCAGGGATTCCATGAGATTTCATGAAAGGTGTACACTAAATTTCAAGAATAGCTAACTCCTCAACTCTATATTTATTGGACGTACTTAATATGAAATATTACGTAATAAAAAACTAAAACAAATAATGATATAATGTGTATAATGTTATAAAAAGTAATTTCAACAGCCAAAACAGGATTCAATTAGATATTATAAAAGAATAATAAGAAAGTGGAAGCTTACGTTAAAATTACTCTAGACCCCCCCCCCCCCCAAGTAAGGATTCGTAAGATTTTCCGGGCCCTGTCCCCCTAAACAAGTTTTTTTTTTCTAAAAACAGGACCTCTTCATTAAATCAGGTTCTATAACGTTATCAGATAAACGGTTGAATCAAATATAAGACTCAAAAGTCATAAAAGGTAAAATACTTTTTTTATCAGCAATCCTCGGGCTTCTCTTTACGTTCTCCCTTTTTCCGCGAAAATTCTGTGAATGCAACTATAAAAACCCTACGAGGATTTCACACTCTCAATGAATGTCATGAATATACTCTCAGGATTTTTTTATTATATATTTCAGTCTCATAAAATTTTATTTCTTCCTAATAATTTTTTTCCGTCCAAGATGAAGAACTTTCCTTGCTTTAGAAATTTAAATAAATTTTTTATTGGATCATAAAAAAAAGTTTATTAGCCTTAGAGACAAATGAAAAATGCAAAACTTATATTCGCTGTGCCGAATACGTATTGAAATTGATATATTATTTTATATAAGTTTCATTCAGTTTAAAAAATAGAATTAAAAAAAGGTATGCTTCAGGAAAAATAAATTCTATAAATGGTAATGGCTAACAAACTTTTCCAAAGTTCTCTAGAAATCCTTCGAAATCAAATTTACAATCTTTGGAAATCCCGAGAGAAATCCTACAACATTCTTTGAAATCTCTTGAAATTCTTTTGGAATCTGTTAAAATAGCTTAAAATCTTTAAAATATTGAATCTTGTGAAAATCCTTTAAATACCTTGAAAACCCTTGAAATTTCATTTAATTTTATTTATTTTTTAAACTTCTCTAGAGATTCCTTACATTCGAGCTTAAAAATTCATAAATTCGAGCTTAAAATTTTTGGAAATTCTGCAAATTCTTGGGAACTTGTTGAAATAGCTTAAAATTTTTCAAATATTTTAAATTCCTGTAAATCCTCTAAAATCCCTCATATCTTGTGAAATTCTTTGGAATCCCTTGAAATCTTTGGAAATTCTGCAACTTTCTTGAATATTCCTTAACATTTTTTTAATCTCATGAAATTCTTGGGAATCTTTTAAAATATGTAAATATATAATCGTAAAACCCCATTATAAAATGAGTAGAAATTGTTTGAAATCCCTTAAATGTAAATTAAACTTGTTCATTAAAGTTCTCTAATATCTTAAAATCTCTTGAAATGTTTGGAATCGCCAGTTCCTTGAAATTTCATTTAATTTATTTCCCAAAGTTCTTTGGAATCTGTTAAAATAGCTTAAAATCTTTAGTCTTTAGAAATTCAAAAAAAAATTCTTTGACATACCTTCCGATTTTTGAAACCTCTTAAAATAATTTGAAATCCTATTAATTTATTGTTTGTTACATTCTCATTCTAATGAGAAGGTATTGGTTTTATGTAAAATTTGACATAGTCGGTTTTCATCAAATCTCCACGTTTTGAGACCCCCTGAGCCAGAAAAAACGGTTTTTACCAAGGTGTCTGTCTGTCTGTAGTCTGTCTGTCTGTCTGTCTGTAGCCACGATAACTTTCGAAAAAATGATCAGATTTGATTGAGCTTTGGCACACTTTTTTATGGCCGAAAAATAGAGAACGAGTTCGTTAACCAGCTATTTTGGATGAAAATTCAAAAAGTGAGCACATTTTGAAAATTTTTGAGACCACTTTTTTTGAAGATTTAAAAATTCTATGTATGGTTATTAGTAGTACGCAAAATGACGAACAAAATATTCTAATGACTTTTCGTGATAAAACAAAAATTACTGGAGTTATAGCATTTTCAAAATTCCAAAAAACAAACGAAAATGTACATTTTAAGCCGAAAAACGCACGATATGAAAAAAAGTCAAGAGGAGAAAAACGTTGCTTTTTGAACACCCTATAATATTTTCATAACAACTTTTTGAATTTTTTGTAAAATAAAAAATTCAAATTTTGATCGCACAAAAAAATAATCAAAAATCAAAAATTCCATTTTGCTGTGAAACTATGCAAGATACGAGAAAAGATCATTCCACCAAAATTGTGCACCCAAAAAAGATCTACAAATTTCTTATCATTCACTTTTTGATATGACGCGTAGTTTTTGTTTTATTCGTAAAAAACAGCATTGAAAATAGAAAAATCAAATTTTTAGACGAATAACACGAGCTACGAAAAAAATGACAAGAACAACATTTGTTCATCCAAGGAAGAGGTACAAATTTGTTGTAAATCATGTTTCGATAGGATGCGTAGTTTTTGTTTTATTCGTGAAAATAACATTGACAATAAAAAAAATCAAATTTTTGAAAAAACAATGCAAGGTACGAAAACAGATAAATGAACAAAAATTGTGCATTCAAAAAAGATTTACAAACTTGTAATCAATTTTTTTTGTAAGAATATATTCAAAATGAAAAAATTAACTTTTTTGAAAAACGGCACAAGCTAAAATAAAATTTTAATGAATAAAATTTGTCGCCTAAATTATATCATTATTTTTCATTTGAAATCAAATACAAATTTAGTAATTTGTATATGAAGAACATATAACACGAAGCACAAAGTGCGCGCTCAGTGTATTTACCAAATCGCACGCCGTAAGTGCGCTCAAACTTTTTTGTTTCTATCATACGGTTCAAATGATTTTCAAATCAAATATCGAGCGCGAAGCGCGAGTGTCTGGATGAGAATGTGTTCCTTAAGGTCGATAGAACCTTGAGTAAATAAAGTTCCTTTTCAGTCTAGAATAAAAAAAAATTTAACAAGCACTTAATATGTAGAGGTTTTGATAATTTTATAATATTTGCAAACAAACTTTTTCTTTTCATCGAAGTCGAACACGAAGTTGAAAAATCTAGAGCAACCGAGCGTAAAGCGCGATGTAGATACGCCCGAGCGCGAAGCGCGAGATCCAACAGTTGCGCGCCCTAGGCGCGCTCAAACTTGCGAGCGAAGCGAGCCGCGCGCTAAGGGCGCGATGAGAATGTGCCCGCGAAGCGGGCAGATTTTTTTATCATTTGTTTGTAGTTTCTCTATTCTTTGCATCACGTCTTTCAATATTTTAACATTATTTATTTCTGTACTGAGTTAAGCATAAAGATTTTTTCTAGAATTACAAAAAAATCATAATAATTTCATTATGGGAAAATCAATATAGGACTTATAGGCATAGGCCTATACTAAATTTCCTGTAATATTTTTTCGCAAGGGTGTAACGGTCATAATACTGTCTTATCAACACGTTGAACAGTTTTCAAATTCTGGAATAACTGTTAAACTCAAGAAATAAAAATATGTGATGCGTTCTACATCTGAAAAATAAGTGGGGATTTCAGACCTCCATGGCCTATCTCGATTCAATCTCACTTGGCCAAGATATGTTAATCCAAAAAAAATTGTTTTAAATGTTTTTAGCTAAAAAGTAATTTTTTTTACTGAATTAAAAGATGCGGAAATTAATTTTTTTTATTCAGAAATTCGTTTTTAGTTTGATATGTTTATGTATTTATTTGCCTACATTTCTCGATGTGTTTCCTTGTACTTTTGAACATTTTCACATTCTAAGAATTTTTCAAATGATAAGTCTGAAAACAAAATATCAAATTCAGCTACCTGAAAATAATTTGAGTACAATTTCAGATTTAATTAAAATTTTTTAATTTTTAATATTTCTTTTACCGATTTCAAATTTGATGTCGTTAAGTTTTGAAGAATTTTAATTCGAAAACATGAAAAATTAAAATTTTGTAGTTTTGATGTCTTTGGAGTCTGTGAATTCAAAAATTATTCAATTGAAATTAGACACTCACGAATACTTTAAATACTATTAACTAATGTTACAAAATTGTAAATAATGAAAATGTTTAATTTATGTTTTAAATTTAAAATGTCGTACATAATTCACTTTACCACTCTTACGCGCGTATAGTATCACTTTCATTAGTTAATTACACCACACGAGATTTTATTGATTATATTATCATAATTAATTGCCTTCGCGATCAATAATAAACCATTTTCCGCATAGACCGTGTATCCACGGTCAGTAGAGTGGTCCTAATTTTGTTCGAATTTGCATGCACATCGTTTTTTTTTTTTTTTTTTTTTTTTTAAATTTAGTGGCTCTCCAAGACCCATGAAGTTTATTAACACACCTTTTCTGTAAGGAAAAATACGTTTTTGTAAATTCAATATAGAATCATCAATATCAAGTGAATCGAGTTGAAACTCAACATTTCTTTTTACAATTAGCCATAGAATACGAATCAAAAATTACTTTTCAAATATCACTGCCATAAGTCTGTTTCATAGGGTAAAAAAAACATAAGTGAAAAATTGGGTTTTGTAAGTTTTCGGCGCTAATTATAATTTATTTTAACAAATTTTTTGAATAATTTATTATTGTTCATAGCAATGCTCTCTTACAATAGAGTTAGAAAGTGGCGGTTTTTCCCGAATTTTTCAACTTTTTAGTTAGGGCGAGGAATTAATCTATCTATCCACTTTTCAATTATAGTGAGGTAATAATGAATTCAAGTTAACAAACATAATTGTCTAAACAATTCATCTTTGTTTATAAATATCTTCTCTTAAAGTAATTCCAGAAAGTGGCGGGATTTTCTCAAATTTTCAGCTTTTCTTTGCCTTTTTAGTTAGGAACAAATAATAAATAATAATATAAATTTAAACAACAAGGCTCTCGTTTACTACTTCAAACAAAATTTTAATGTAATATGATCCATACAGAAAATTTGATGAATATTTCAAATATTTGTTTCATTTCAGAAAAATATATTCACAAAAAAGAAATAGATTGTTTAAAAAATGATTCTCTCCAATAGTTACTTATTATTTGTCCATAACTAAAAAGCCAAAGCAAAGTTACAAATTTCAAAAGAAAAACCGCCACTTTCTACCAGTTATCTAAGAAAGATATTTATAAACAATCACAACTTGTTGAAACAATTATGTTTATTTACTCGCATTAATTAAAACAGTTATGAAAAAACTGCAACTTTATAGCATTCTTATAAGAGAATATTATTATAAATGGTTTAAACCATTATTTGTGTCCAATTTAATTGATTATTACCTCACTCTAACTGAAAAATTGAAAATAAGTTTTAAAATTCCGAAAAACGCGACTTTTTTACTCTGTTAAAAGAACTGCTAAAAACAATAAAACATTTTGTTCAAACCATTTATGTTAACATCTAATTATTATCAGAAGTAGTATTTCATGCAATAGAAACAATTTATATTTAGTATACCATTAAGCCATTTCCCTTTCAGGATAGGCGTGACACTACCCGATTTGGGTAGTGTTTCTAGGTGGATAGTTTCTTGTAGTAAATAACTACAAGATGGGCTCACCACACCCATGATGTGCCAACAGCACGCAGTATTCTCAAATGGTCACCCATCCAAGTACTAACCGCGCCCGGCGCTGCTTAACTTCAGTGATCTGACGAGAACTGGTTTTTTCAGCGTGTTATTGCCGTTGGCGATATATATATTTAAAGAAGGGAAAAAAGGCGTAATTAGCACCAAAAAGTCGCAGAACCCAATTTTTCACATATGGGTTTTTTTGGGACCCTATAAAACAGACTTATGTGTGTGATATTCAAAAAGTAATTGTTAATTTGTATTCTATGGCTATTTTTGAAGAGAAATGTTAAGTTTCAACTTGATTCACCTAATATTGACGATTCTGAACAAAATTCCCAAAAAGATATTTTTTCTTATGGGAAATACGTGTTAAACTTCACGGAGCTTGTCGCCTTGGAAAATATCTGAATATAATTTTTTTGTTCAAAAAACGAAACGCAATTAATGTTTTTGTGGATTCGAACAAGTTCGGGGGCGATATGCATGAAAATTCGAGGGAAAAAAATTCCAATGAATTTTTGGACCACCCCGCGGTGGGATGAAATAAAAAAAGAAGTTAAAAATAACTTTTAGAAGGCAATTCTTGACCGACTTTGGATTTCTTTTTTTGAAAAAATTAATCAGTTAGTTTTTAAGAGATTTATTTTGCCCGACTTTTAAATTTTTTTTCAAACGTTTACGTTATTGCAAATAGTAAAAAAAAGTCGATTTTTTCGTTTATTTTTATTTTCGTGTAAACATTTTTCCTGCGTTTTTTCTATGTGTTTAAAAGCGTGAAAATTATTATCTGGTAAAGTTGATTGTTATAAATAAATTAAATCAACAAACAGTCTACCTTATGTACTTTTTATTTTCAAAGTACATGTTTGCCTTTAAAATACTTGCTTTCATTGACAAAATGATACCCGATCATAAAAATTTATCATCCGATATTTAAAAATATTTAAACAAATCATATAAACAAATGCCCAGTTTGAACGTTTGAAGGAAGAGAGAAATAGTCTTTTCTCTTAATTTTGTTGAAAGTATGTTGTCAGTGATGTTTTAATGATGAAAATTTGTTACCTCATATTTTTTAGCAGTTCTATAAACAAATTATATCATCAAATCCACAGTGTGGACATTTAAAGTCACAGAGAAATAGTCTTTTCTCTTAATTCTGTTAAAATTATGTTGCCAGTGGTGTTTAATGACAAAAATTTGCAATCCGATATTTCTGATTAATTTTTTTCAACAAATTATATAAACTAATGTCCAGTGTAGACATTTCAAGGCAGAAAGAAATCGTTTTTTCTCTTATTCATTTTCCTTAAATGATATCATCAGTAATGTTTAGTGATAAAAAGTTGTCATCCTATATTTTACAATATTTTTGTTACAAATTCTATAAATAAATGTCTAGTGTTGATGTTTAAAAGCAGAAATATTCGCTTTTTCTCTTAATGTATGTATACTATTAAGCTTTCAGGGTAGACGTGACACTACCCGATTCGGGTAGTGTTTCTAGGTGGATAGTTTTCTCGTAGTTATAAATAACTACAAGTGTGGGCTCACCACACCCACGATGTGCCAACAGCACTCAGTATTCTTGAATGGTCACCCATCCAAGTACTAACCGCGTCCAACGCTGCTTAACTTCAGTGATCTGACGAGAACTGGGTTTTTCAGCGTGGTATGACCGTTGGCAATCATTTTGAAATTATGTCGCCTATGATTTTTATTTATGAAAATTTGCTATCCGATATTTTTTTTTAATTTTGTAGACGAATTCTATAAACAAATGCCGAATGTGGACGCTTTAAGTGATTTCTACTCATGAAAATTTGCGCTCCCACTGAGCATATGTTCATATAATTCCTTTATTATCAAATGAACATCGCAAAACAATTTTGACTATATAACTTAAGGCAAAATCATTGAAAAAGCGAATTTTATCCTAATTTACACATCCATACTAGGAATTTATTTATAGAATCAGGTTAAAAAATTATGCAAAAATATTGGATCGTAAATTTTCATTTTGTCTGCCTTTAATCGTCAGCGCTACGCATTTGTTTATTGAATTTGTTAGAAAATTATTTTTAAATATGAAATCATAAATTTTCATCACTAAATATCACTGATGACATCATTTAAGGAAAATTAAGAGAAAACGCGATTTCTTTCTGCCTTCAAATATCTAAACTGGGCATTTGTTTATAAAACTAATAAAAAATATCGGATTACAAATGTTCATGATGAAACATCACTGACAACATAATTTTAACAAAATTAAAAGAAAATACTATTTCTCTCTGCCTTCAAATGTCCACACTGGGCATTTGTTTATTGAATTTGTTAGAAAATTATTTTTAAATATGGGATGACAAATTTTCATCACTAAATATCACTGATGACATTATTTAAGGAAAATCAAGAGAAAACATTATTTCTTTCTAGCTACAAATGTCCAAACTGGGCTTTTGTTTATGTAATTTGTTTATAAATTTAACAAAAAATATCGAAGGACAAATTTTTATGATCTAGTATAATTTTTTCAATAAAAGCAAGTAATTTAAACGCAAAAATGTATTTTGAAAACGAAAAATCAATAATGTAGACTGTTTGTTAATTTAATTTATTTCTAGAAATTAAATTTACCAGATAATAATTTTTTTGCTTTCAAACCCCCCTGCGCATCCAGACCAACGATGTTTAAAGAAACAGAAATTTGAAAATCGGGTTACATAAATCTCTTCAAAATTGCATACTCAATTTTTTGAAAAAAAAAATAAATCCAGAATCGGTTAAGAATTGTGTTTTAGAAGTTATTTTGAGCCTTTTTTTTAGAGGGCAACGATCCCTCGTTTTGTTCCAAATCCGAAAAAATAAAATGCCTAATTTTTCTTTTTTCGTTTTTTCGATTTTAACTGCTGTCGGTTTTGACTTGAAGTTTCCCATGTAAAGTGCATGGGGAAACATCACTTTTTTGAGTTTTTGTAATACTTTTTTAGGGTTTCAAAAAATTTGACGGCAAAATATAGAGGCTTGTAGAGAATTATCCAACGGAGAATTTCATGTATCGGACATGTGGGTTTGACACCCCTACCACATCCATACGAGTTCCTGAAAACTACCCTTAAAACCAAAAATATAAATTCTTCATAAAAACGACCTTTTGAGCACTGTATTCTAAATTTTTTATCTAAAATTATTTATATTGGTCTAGTGGAATATTTATTAACATTTCTTGAGTAATTTTCAATTATTTAAACAAATGGAATTTGTTTAAATAATTTTTTTTCGAAAATTCGTTTTTTTTCCTAAAAATTATTACTATTGGTCTAGTGGAATATTTATTAACAATAATTCAATAATTTTGAAGGTTGACCCAGAAACCTATTCCCTGAGAACGGCATTAAAATCCGAACCCAAAAGAACAAATATCAGGTTCTATGGCTTAATGTCTCTGTTTGTTAAATTTTTTAAGAAGAAAATTAGAAACAAAATATCATCAAGTCAATCTGTGCAAAATCTTTTCGTTCAAGAATAGAATTTTTGCACAGATTGACTTGACGATATTGTGTTTCTAATTTTCTTCTTAAAAAAAATAAATAATTTTCTTTTGCAATTTTTTTTATTAAAGTTTATTATTATTTCTTCAGTGGAATGTTTATCAACATTTGTTAATTAATTTGCAAAGTTTCAAACAAATTCCAATTGTTCAAATAATTGAAAATGAATAAATTATTGTTAATAAATATTCCAGTAGACCAATAGTAATAATTTTTAGGAAAAAAACGAATTAAAAAAAAAATTATTTAAACAAATTCCATTTGTTTAAATAATTGAAAATTAATTAAGCAATGTGAATAAATATTCCACTAGACCCATATAAATAATTTTAGGTAAAAAAAGACGAGAATACAGTGCCCAAAAGGTCGTTTTTATGGCGAATTGATATTTTTGGTTTTAAGGGTAGTTTTCAGGGACTCGTGGGGGTGTGTTAGGGGTGTAAAACCCATATGTCCGATATATGAAATTCTTCGCTGGATAATTCTCTACAAGCCTCTATACTTTCCCGTCAAATTTTTTCCAACCGTTAAAATAAAAAAAAACGAAAAAACAAAAATTAGGCATTTTCTTTTTTCGGATTTAGAACAAAAAGGGGGGGGGGGTGATCGTTGCCCTCTAGCATGAAAAAAAATTTTGCCATGCATTTTTGAGCCACCCTACTGTGCACCCTAATGGTCAGAAAATTTGAAATGATTACCTTACCTACCTTACCTATCTTACCGACGGTAGTTCAAACTGCGTACGGCAGATGGCACTGAAAATTCCGCGAATGCGGATTCGAATTTGCAAGTTGCAATTTCCCACCATTTCCCATTCTACAACCGTTTGGCGAGGAGGAATGGCTTCGTTCCTGTGTCTTATTTTAATTTACGGCTTGAATGCAACTACTGTCAGGCTGTCCCCAATCCGCTGCAGAAATATGCGAATAAACCTTTCCCTAAACCATGAATGGACCATACTGGATCGAGAAATTTGGGTATGTCAGGTTAAACTTTTCATTTCAGAGGATCAGACTCCGAGATCACTCAAGTCGATTTCCTACAACAATTTTTCGTTTCTCTTTTCACGTCTTGTCACTTTCTTCGAAAAGCGATCGATTTCAAAAAACAATTCTCGTCTAATTTAGTTCCGAATTCAAGTTATCTGTCCATTTTGATAACCTGGTTCCACGTTAGAATGACGGTTGGAATTAGGTTAATTTCGCAGAATCAATTCTGAGAATAAATTCTCAGAATAATTATCATAGACAGGTTTTCTAAAAGTGATTTAAATCTTGAAAGTAGAAATAATCTTTTTAATTGATTGTTGAGAAAATGAACATTTGACATTTGCAATTGAGAATTGGGAAAATTTGCGACTTTTATGGCGCGAAAATTTAAAGAGGATAAAGTAGTTCGTTCGTCGACAATATCGACATATTCGCTAGACCAGGTGGTGGCGCCATCAGTTGGATTTCTCGCAAAGTAAGTCGGCGTTGCTCTAGCTCTAGCAATAAACGAGCAGAGCCGATAAAGGCTTGATAAGATAGATTTCTATGTACCGGTAAAGTAGGAATCTTTAGATTATTAAATTCTCTAGGTTACCTGAGTCAAACAAAGAGAATATTCCTTTAAAATTAGGAAACTGCAAAATTGAGTGAAGTTACCATATATTACATGTTTTAGGTGTTTTCAAATTAATATGACAGTGTGTTCCATACTAATTATCGATAGATTGTTAACTCAATCTATTTACTATATTATTAGAACAATAGTTTTATTTTTTTTTTTCTCGATAACATATTTTATATAATGGAATGGAATTAATTGAAACTTTACTCATAATATATATATAAAATTCCCAAGCAGTTTATAATATTACCGAATTGAAAAATTCCCGAATTTAAGCAAATAAATTTTTTATAAATATATTTATTTATTATAAATACAATGTTCAAATATTTTTATATAAAAAAAAAACATTTTTAATGTTTAAAGTTTCTAAAATTATTGTTTGAATTTTTCAATATAACTTTGAAATTCAACATGTTCATTTTTTTTTCATCCCACTGTGGGGTGATCCAAAATGGCATTGGAATTTTTTTCTCGAATTTTCATGCATATCGCTCTCAAATTTGTTCTGATGCACATAAAATTAATTGCGCTTTTTTAAAATTGAAATTTAACTAGATATAAAATAATTTAATCAATCAGGAGATGCAAATTTTGTAATTTAGAATCAATAATATTGTAAAATAAAAACAGCTCACAGATTAATAACATTAATTGAAAAAATTATATGTATCTATATATGTATGTATGTATGTGTGTATGTATGTATGCATATTTAATCTCTCCCTTTTACGGTTTTGAGGGCCTCCGCTCCCCATACATATGTTACATTCCATCCTTAATCTAACTTAATCACTGTTTATATTCTAATGTTTCGCCTTACTTAAAATAACAATAATATTAATACTTATAATTCTAATAATTCTAAAAATGAGCGGTCTTCCAGGGCTTTCGTTTCCTCTTACCATAAAAATAGATTTTCAACGATTTTAAATTTAACTTTTTCCTAGTTACTTTCCTTAGTAGGATTATCCGTTTGGCTCTACCCTGTTCCCTTCTTTTTGCCTTAGTTCTTCCATGATGAAATTTTTTTTCAGTTTTTGTTATTTTAAATTCAAAAATTAATTTTAAAAACTTTGAACATTCATTTTTTTATAAAAATATTTGATTTTTGTATTTTTAATTAATAAATAATATTTATAACAAAAATTTAATTCTTTAAATTCGGAAATTTTATAATTCTGAAATTTTCTAGTTCGGACATTTTATAATTTTGCGAAATTCTGTCGGGAATTTTATTATTCGGGAATTTTAAAATTCAATAATATTACAAACTGTTCGGGAATTTTCCAATTCTGTAATATTATAAGCTGTTCGGGAATTTTATTATTCGGGAATTATCCAATTCGGGAATTTTATTATTCGGGAATTTTATAAATCGAGAATTTTATTATTTTGGAATTTTCCAAATTCGGGAATTTCGTTATTTGGGGATTTTCCAATTCGGAAAATTCATTATTTGGGGATTTTCCCATTCGGGAATTTTATTATTCGAGAATTTTTTTATTTGGGAATTTTTCGATTCGGGAATTTTATTATTCAGAAATTTTATTATTCGGGAATTTTATTTTTCGGGAAATTTCAGTAAACTGGAACAGATTTTTTTTCTTTAAAATTTTCAAATACGAATATTCAAAATATTCGAAAATGAATATATTTTTAATTAAACAAACATTCACATTAAGCAAATTGTTCAATCCAGTTCAAATATTTGAAACCTTTCCAAGATAAAATCAAGAAAAAACTTTCAAAGAAAAAACGTTAAATTAAATCAGTTTCTGAATTGCAAATAATTAAAAAATGGAAAGTCTTTAATTTGACAAGTATGTAAAATGTATAATTCGATAAGTATCTGAATTATTATAATAAACTTATTAAGCAATTATTATGCTAGATTAAAAATTAGAAAGTTTCCGATTCATAATATTCTGGAATCTAAATTCAAGGGTATTCAAAATGTAACGCGTTACTCGGAACGTTACATTTTTTTGTTAGTAACGGTAACGGTAACGCTTTACTTGTTTCAAAAAACAACAGTGACGAACTTTTTGAAGAACTAGTTTTATCAAAAGAAAAATAAAGTCTATTCAAATTTTGTGATTTATAAGCAATAATATTGTAAAATAAAAGCAGCTTACAGATTATTAGTGTAAAATTCTTTATTAAATTACATAAATTTAAATACAATTTTTTAAGTTAGAAAAAACTTTTAAATCAAAAACAATCTAAAGCTTTTCGGAATTTTAAATGACGTATTAACAATTTCATAAGAAAAAAGTAACACCAAGGTAACGCGTTACAAATTTTAAAGCAGTAACGGCAAAGTTAACGCGTTACTTTTTACTGGTAACGTGTCAAACACTGATTATCATCAATTAAAAATATATCCATTTCGGAAGAAAAAAAATCGTGAAACGTGCAACTTTTTATTCAATGTTCTGAAATTCAATCTGAAATAAAAAGCTTTTAGTTGCAGATTATTAAAGCTTAAAAATTACAAACTGTGTAAAATTAAGAATCTTCAGTTTATGAAATTTTTTAGGTTACTTGAGTTAAACAGAAGATTTCTTTAAAGATAGAAAACTGTAAAATTACGTGAATTTGCCATATATTTTAAGCGTTTTCCAATTAATATTACAGTTTGTCGCTTACTACTTATCGATAGATTGTTAATTAAAATCTATTTACTATAATATCAGAACAATAGTTTGATTTATTTATATATTTCCCGATAACATATTTTAAAGCATGGAATGCAGTAATTTGAAATTTGAAATATAATAGCGAGCATGTAATAAATATAATTTAAATGATTGATTAAACTCTAAAATTCAAAAAGCATGTAAATTTAAACATTTTTCTTTAGAATCATTAAATTTTAAAACTTTTTCAAATTTTTTAAATATTCACGACGAAATGCTTTTTATTGATTAAAAATACAAGTTTTTGAGATTTAGAAAATTGCAAAATTCAGTACAAATATTGAAAACCTCTTACGAAAAAACGTTAAATTAAATCAGTTTTCAAATTGCAAAGAGCGAATGAAACAATAGAAGGCCTTTAAGGTATAGCTGTAGTGCAAAAAATCAGGTCTCTGGAAAAAAAAAGTTTTCTATGGTTTTAAGAATTGAAATAATATTATCAGTCATTTCTTATGAAAGAAAAATATTATTTGTAAAAAAATAGTTTTAAGCATACAAAAAATAATTATTTTTAGTTTTTGTAATTTAAGTTTTTCTTACTGTCACTTCTTACCAATTTTTAAAAAATGTTTGAATTTCAGTAAATGATGGCTTATTTTTTCGGGGAAAACATTTCCTACAACTCTGCTGTTTCCACTTTTGAAAATAAGTAAATTATCTTTATATAGCCATTTGTTTAAAAAAAAATGTTCATTACAAAAAATTGTTTTAATAAAGATTTGAGCCATAGACAAATTTGCTTTTCTAATTGAGAAACAGTATGATTGTTGAGAATTTTTTCCCCTAAAAAATAAGCCATCATTTAAATATTAAAATTCAACCATTTAGAAGCGGTATTAAATAAAATCAATTGCAAAAAAACATTGTTAAACTAAATGTTTGTTATAAGTTGAAAATTTTGTTCATCAAAATAAATGTTTTTTATTTGAAATATCATCATCAGTAATAATATTTTGATTCCTAAAATCATAGAAAAACTATTTTTTTCAGAGATCTAATTTTTGGCTCGAGAAACACCATATACCATTAAGCCATTTCCCTTTCGGGGAAGGCGTGACTTGCTCGGTTGGAAAATAATAGTGTTGGGAAGGAGGTATAGATTTTTTCGTGTTTTTTATTTGTATGTGGAAATGTATAATTCGATAAGTATCTAAATTACAATATACTTACGTAATCATTATGCTAGATTAAAAATGAGATAATTATTGAAATGAGAAAGTTTCTGACTTATAATATTCTGGAATCTAAATTGAACAGTATTCAAATTTATATTCCCTAATTACAATATGTATCAAATTTAATAGTAGTTCAATTATTATCTTTAATTAAACAAATATTCTTTCGGAAAGTAGCAAATTCGTAAACTGTGCAAATTTTCATTCAAATTTCGGTTACAAAATTTAAAATAAAAAGCTTCTGGTTGCAAAATCTGAAAACTTGAAACTTGAAAAACATGTAAAATTGAGAATCTTTAGTTTTTTGATTGAGTAAAATTCTATAAAATTACCCAAATTTGAATGCTTTCAAAAAAATAGACACATAATTAATTTATTTTACAAATAAATGAAATTCTCTAATATTATCATGAATATGATTAGTGCGAGCAATTCACAATTAAAAAATAAAAACATGCACTCACTTCTCGCAGGATATCTCCGGAACAAGACAAGATTAGAATAATTTCTATAAAAGCATTGGAAAGGTTATTAAAAAATATGCAAGTTTTACAAATAAAAATGCCATAATTTTGATGATTTGAATTCATTATTTCTTTAATTTGGAAGATTTAGAATTAAAAACTTGACTTCTGATCTTCAAAATCATCAAAATTTAGGAATTTTCATTCATGCACCTTCAAAATTCAAGAGTTTTCATTGTTTTCAATTTTAAGTCTTCAAATTGTAGGACTAAAATAGAAACCTTTAAAATCGAAGAGTTTTTAATTTTGACGATTTACAATTAAAAATAATGTCAGTTTTAAGTTTTACAATTGAAAATTGTGTCATTTTTATGCTTTATATTCGAAAAATTTTCAATTTGGAATTGCAAACGGGACTTTTCAGTTTCAAAATCTTCCGCATTACGAATTTTTATTCATAGATCTTTAAAATTAATGAGTTTTCAACTGTAACTCTTCAAAAGTGTAGCATTTAAAATTGTAAATCTTCAAAATTGAAGAGTTTTTAATTTTGGAAATTTACAATTAAAAATGCTGTAATTTTGATGATTTACTTTGCAATTTCTTCAGTTTGGAATATTGAGAATTGAAAATTTGACTTTTGATGTTCAAAATCATCCAAATTTAAGAATTTTCACTCGTGCCTCTATAAAACTGAAAAGTTTTGAATTTGGAAAATTTACCATAAAAATGCATGCAAGTTTTAAGTTTTACAATTAAAAATGCTATAATCTTGATGATTTACATTTTAAAAATTTTCAGTTTGAAAGATTTATAATTAAAAATTATACGTTTCATCTTCAAAATCATCAAAGTTTAAGAATGTTTATTTATACATTTTTAAAATTGAAGATTTTTGAATTTGAAAAATTTACGATTAAAATATATGCAAGTTTTAAGCTTTACAATATATTTTCAAGATTCAAATTCAATTCCTGCCAATATCTTGAAAAATAATGGTAAAAATTTGTTTAGTCAGTATTTTCCTACATTTTGCCAGAAATTGTAGTTGAATCTTCAAATTTGGCAAATATCAGAAATTAGACAGGTCTTTTTCATTCACTGAATTAGTCTCTAATAATAATAATTCAAATAGGGTTGATTTGACGCGGAATTTAATATCCACTTCAACGCTTCTATACAAATTATTCTATCTTATTTTGTTCCGGAAATATCCTGCGAGAAATGAGTGCATGTTTTTAATCGCTCGTTTTTTAGGTGTTCTCATACTCCTAGGCGGTACAGTATTACAAAAAAATTTCCCATATCTGCCAATTATCTAGTTTTAAAGAATTTGAACGAAAATTTCGATTAACTTTGAAAAATTCAAAACGCTTTGTCCTTTTTTCATGAGTGGCTCTATCTCGTATGAGTCGACAATACGCGTTCTAAAATAGCTTGTCGGCTCCTGGTTTGCATTTGGTTGGTTGATTCATGGTAAATTTCGGTATTCCACACAATGCAATATAGATGCACATTTTGTGTGCGTATGTATGAGAGATAACTGAATCATCAAGAATTTTCGATAGATAAATTTAGCCTCGTTTTTTTTGGGTCCATGCCAGGATTCGTCCCTGTAATTGAATCCTCTTCTGGCTGTAAAGGGAAAGGTACACTGTCCTTCATTTTTTCAAAGGGACCTATTGTCCAGTAATTTCATATTATCAATCCACTCGTCGAGATCTGCTCTGTTTTTTCATTCTTCAGAATCTGGTTTGGGATTCTCGAATAAAACGAAGTTTTAGTAACCTTGGGAGCATCCTTTCATAATCGTTGGTGAAAGAAAATTTACAAGATATAATCCAGTTTTTAAACCCGCCTTTAGAACAGAATTTATTTTTAATTCACATTTTCAAAAGTAGGATTCTTAATATAAATTTAACTTAAGATTGGAAAGATTTAAAAGAAATTCGGAAACGAGCAAAAATGTGCGAATATAAAGAACATCCCATTCGTTAAAAAGAATATTACAATTTATATTTGAAGACATTTTTCAAAAAGGGACCTAAGTATAATGTTTTGATCAAAATAAAACTAAATACGCACAAAAGGTGTCTTGCATGTCATTTGCTAAATTCTGTAATAAAATAATAATAATATTTAATTAATCTTAAAATTGATTAAAAATATCATGATTGTCGAAAAGGGATCTAAACAAAATTTAAGATTATAAATCGATAATTTTTTTATTTAATTTAAATTTGTCAGAGGTTAAGATCTAACTTAATACTAAACACTTCTTAAATGGAACTAAATAATGAAAATAAATGCAACCTCGTGGATGGACAAGAATTTTATAAAACTACAAAATATGAGGAATCACATAGACTTTCCATCATTCCCCTGCGTTTCTCCTTTTTTTTCAAAAATCTCTCTTTTCCCCTATGCTCAAAAAACGTCCCCTTTTCTCCGTTTTTCTTCAAATATACGTGCTACGATATATGAAAATACAATCTTTGAAGCACGCGATAAAAATTCTCTGAAGTTAGTAAATGTACATAATAACTATTATAAGGCGTGCAGTGAAAATTTAATTTTTTAAACTTAGAGAATTATTTATCATAATTAATATAACTTTTTTATATTTTAATTAAAAATATCATTAATTAATTTTTATAATTAAAATTAAATTTTTGTTACACCATAATAGTGAGCAAGACATAATATAGCTCGAGGTGCGTCTATGAAAATAATAAAATGCATCTGTATAATATTGAAGCACTTACAACAAATATTTATAAATAAATAAAGTACATAATAAAAAAAACAATATATCATAACACTCTTTAAGAAAAACTTGAAGCTTAAGCTTTTTGAAAATGTGAAAACCGGAGACAGAACTTGTTATCCAATATAAAATTGGTACAGTTAAAAAATATATACATACATTGATTAGCAGTTCGAACTCGAAAGTTCATTGCCTCACTACCCGATTCGGGTAGTGTTTCTAGGTGGATATTTACTACCAATGTGGGCCCACCACACCCACGACGGGCCAACAGCACGCAGGTATTCCTGAACGGTTACCCATCCAAGTACTAACCGCGCCCAACAATGCTTAACTTCAGTGATCTTACGAGAACTGGTGTTTCCAGCGTGGTGTCGCCGTTATATATATATATATATATATATATATATATATATAATAAAAAGAAACGAACCATGTTCGTTATCGAATTTTCGGCACCAGCTGACAAAAACGTCACAGCCAAGGAGAAAGAAAAGAAAGAGAGGTATAAAGACCTTATAAGGGAGTTGCGACGGTTATACCCGGAATATTCTGTTAAGCTAATCGTCTTGATCATCGGCGCTCTTGGAAGTGCCAAGGTTTCACTGGTTAATAGCCTAAAAAGCATCCCTGCGTGTCGAAAAAATGCTGAGACACTTGCGGGGAAAATGCAGAAGGCGGTCGTCCTTGGGTCGCTCCGTGTCCTCAGGGTGCACGAGACTTTTGCCGGACCATCGTATTGAGTTCGTCGCAGACTGTAACCACCTATCTCACGGTCGTGAGACGTGGTTACAGCTGAAATTTTACCGCGATTTCGCTGGGAGCGGGTGCAATTTTTCAGATTAGCACCCGCTCCTGGCGAAATCCTGCGGTTGTCCTTATGACAAACTTTTAAATATATAGCAATTTGAAAAAAAGTACACTCAACTCCCGATAAAAGAACCACCGATTTACGAATTCCTAGAACTGCTGGCCCCGGCAGTTTCGTACTGAGAGTAGAGTCCCTCGGGGTCGAGATCCTGTGCTCAACGATGCGTGAAACCCTAGCAACGTAGCGACAAACGGGCAGTGAACGGTAACTCACGCGCGTATATTGCGTAATAGGTTCCATGTCGCTGACTGTTTACATTTGGTTACCCCAGATTGAGGATCAAGGCTACTTGCACGGCATCCCCGAAACCGTTCTTCAATCGGGAGTTGAGTGTATTAGAATTCAAAAATAAAATTTTCAAATTCGATAAACTGCAGCGTCTAATGTTCTAGCTTTGAATCATTTAAAATCAAAAGTTTAAAATTGAGCCACCTCAATTTCAAATCTGTATAGGAGTTTTGAGCAGTCTCAAATTTTATATTTAAATCTTACCAATACAAAATGTAGAAATGTTTACTTGACCAATTTCAAACTAAACTACGCCAATCTTCCGGTTTAATAACAGTGTCGGGGGTTGCTTGTAAATATCCTTGTTACTAAATCGGGGGAATCGAAACGGAAACATTCAGGGCCGTCTGAGCCGTTTCCAATTGGAATACATAATATTGCGCAATCTCCGTATGTAAGTACCCGCGCACTGCTCCTTTCCACTACGCTGCTGGTGTTTTTCAGGCAAGAGTTGCAACCTTCTCTCGCCCTGCGTGCTGAGAAAATGCGTTCACCAGCAGTTCTAGGAATTACTAAACCGGGGGTTAGTAAAACGCGGCTCTGGTGTATTTAGTATTTAAATCAACTTTAAAGCTAAAATATTTTTTCACTGAATATATACAAATCAAATTTTTTTTCAATGTAAAATATTTTAGGCGCTCGAATTTAAACTGTTTTACATTTGAGTTTAAGAGTATTAAGGAGCATAGTTTCAAATTTGCTGTAAAAACGAACAACAATTTTTTATAAACGTTACTGTGAAAAGAGGTTGAATAAGATTAAAAAGTTTTATATTGTTATAATTTTTCTATATAGTTCTTAATGAAAGAATCCTGAAGTAAAAAAAATGTACAGGAAAATTATTCAGAAATAAAGACGGCCAGGAAACTGTTTTTAATTTCCTGATATGGCCAATAGAATATGCATCGTGGAAAAGTAATCTTAGAAGGATTGAAAAATCCTATGTAGGAAACTATATAGAAAACTGTATAGAAAACTGTATAGAAAACTATATGGAAAACTACATGAGAAACTATACTGGAAAAAAATAGGAAACCATATGGGAAAATATATAGTAATTTGAGCCCGGATCCTTTATAGTTTCCCATCTGATTTCCTATATGGTTTCCTATATAGTTTCCCATGTATAATTTTTTTATTCAATAATTCTTTTCATGATTTTAAAATATTGAAACTTTGAATGTTGAATTTGAATGTTAAGCGATATGGGGAAGAGCATGTTATGAGATATAGGACACTATGTAGGAAACTATATGGGAAAATATATGAGAAACTATACGGGAAACTGTGTAGGAAATCATATAGTAATTTTAGCCCGGATCCTATATAGTTTCCGATGTAGTTTCCGATATGATTTCCTGTATAGTTTCCCATATGGTTTTCTATATACTTTCTCATGTCCAGTTTTTTTATTTAAATCTTGTTTTCAGAATTGTAAGATATTACAATTTTGAAGTTAGGAAGAAGTTGGGAAATTGAAGAAATGGGAAGGGCATATTATAAATTATAAATTATAATATGCCCTTCCCCGTCGATCAACATCCAACTTTGTAATATTCAACGTTCTAATATTTTTTACGATTCTGAAAACAATAATCAAATAAAAAAAATGGATGCATGGGAAAGTATATAGGAAACCATATGGGAAATTATATACGAAACCATATTAGAAACTATATGATCCAGGCTCAAATTACTATTATATAGTTTCCCATATGGTTCCCTATATAGTTTCTCGTATAGTTTCCAATATAGTTGCCCATGTAGTTTTTCATATATTTTTCTACATAGTTTCCTATAATTTATAATAAGCCCTTTCCCATCGCTTAACGTTCAACTTCAACATTCAAAATTTTTATATTTTACAATTCTAAAAACAATCATTGAATAAACAACATTGGAGATGGGAAACTAGATAGGATACCATATGGGAAACTGTATAGGATCCGGGTTGAAATTACTATATAGTATCCTATATAGTTTCCCCTATAGTTTCCGAGGTAATTTCCCCTGTAGTTTCCCATATAGTTTCCTACATGGGATTTTTCAATAGGGGGAAGTTAGTTAGATCCCTTTTTCTCTCTATGAAACGTTTTTGTCACATTTAATTGCAAATCGACCTGAAAATTCTGTAAACACAATACGCTAATCGACTATTAATTTTATTTGAAAGTAGATGGATAAAAGTTTATTTTTTGGCCTGTTGGCCTTGAAAAATTGACTTGCTTACCCTTCCATTTTTTACAGAATTCTCTTGAAAACTAACCGCTTTCTGACAAACGGCTTCAGTTATGAAATATAAATTAAAACTTCTTGAAAATTTGAAAGCCCTCCAGTTACAAGATTCTGAAATAAAAAAGTATTTTGAATAAAAGTGTTTGATTAGACAAACATTTTAATTTAACACATTCAAATATAAAAAAGCATCCAAGTTCATATCTAACTTTGAAGGTTTTCAAAATTTAAATTAATATATGACCCAAATTCAAAAGATTTACCAATTAAAAATATGACCCTGATAAAAATAAAATCATAATTTTTCTATAACATTGAATATATTGTAAGAATGAATGTAATAATGATCTAACATTTTGAATTAATTTCAAAAATCTTCAATTTCTTTTAGAAACAGAGGACAAAATTTAATCTAGACTTTAAAGGACTCAAGAAAAACTCTCATTTGATACAATTTTTCCAAATTACAGATTCAGGACATAAGGCAAAGTAGGTTAGCGTGTAGACACTGTAGACCATAAAAAGATTATGTTATATAAAACTTTCTAAGTATATTCATAAATCGTATTTTAATATTCTCCCAGATGTGAATTAAGAAGAGCAGGATCGCCTTGAGCCAACGGTTGATTTAACAGGCTCTTTGAAAAAGTATATTGGCTGATTTGTGAAAACTTTTAATAGGGCTGATATTGATACTCTACGGTGAGGAGGGAATTTCTCGATACAAAATGAAATTCTATCCAGGAGAATATAAAAAGTATTCGAAGAGGAATTTCCTCAATCTTTATCAATATTTATAGACAAATAATCTAATATTAATCTTTACACATAATTTTATTATTGAAAAATAGATCTTTTGAAAAGCTACAATACTTCTTTCAAACTTATTTACGGATCTGTCGTCGCTTGGCATAAAATTGGAATATTCGATTTTTGAATAGATTTTTCGATGGATAAAGCCATAATCGTTGGTCGAGGAAGGCTGGTTAACGAACTCGGTCTTTCTTTTAGGGCCTAAAAAAAGTGTGCTCAAGTTCGATTTCATCTGTTCATTTTTTCAGAGTTATCGCGTGTTTACGGACACAGAAAAAACAGAAGATAAACTTTACATCGTTTTCCGAAGAAAGATTCTTTGCAAAAAAAATTAACTTCAAAGGATAAACTTTACACAAATATCGGTTAAACTTTCTTTTGTTTTCCATGACAAACACATGTATTTTGAAAGACGCGAAGTTGGCTGAACAAAACTTTATCACTCTAAAAAATTTCCTGCAACAAATTTTATTCTCAGTTTTTTCTGTGGACATATGTGCAGACAAACAGACGCCATCACCAAAACTTGAGAACTTTCTCAATCCTGAATGATGAGAATATAAAAATCTTATTATCAGAGACGAGGAATTCAAATATTTCAGGGAATGATATTTAAATTAAGAAAATTACAAGATATAAGTATTTTAATCATTAGACTTTGCAGTTTAGAGTTTAGACTTTCGAGGGTAGATCAGTAACGAAATGTTAAAACCGGTTAAAACAGACTGTCCAAATTCTCAGATAAACGAGGATGTTTTTAAGTTCAGCGCGGTTCAGCGTTACTGAAGCCTCTCTTTGAGTTCTCGTAAAGCGCTACCGAGACTGGCAAGAAAAACATACAAGATCCTAAAACTAGAAAACGGGAAACAGATGGTGCAGTATTGACTTTTATTTCTATCCACATTGCAGTACAATCTCGAGTACAATCAAAGAATTTAATTCATAATTTCAGCATCGGATTATAACGCATTTCCAGGGCTGCCATAAAGTCACTAAAGTCACTTTTAGACACTTTCTCAAGTCACTTTTTAGTCACTTTGTTAATGAAAAGGCCACTTTAGTCACTTTAATCCATCTCGTTTTAGATTTTTCTAAAAAAAAAAAAATTTTTAATAATCCATTTATGAAATTTATAGTAATCTATGCCCATGGTATGAAAATTCCATTCAATATCAGACTTAAATGCGAACTGAATTAATCAATCCCAATCAGAAAATCCAACTATTTTCGATTGAGAGACAACTCTTTTTGCTTCAAAAGTCTACTATTATATTTTTGGTTCAGAATTTATCCTTAAAAAGATTCAAAAGAAAACTTGTAAAGATTTTTTCAAATTTTAAACAAAATGTAGATTTTTAAAGATTTTAAGAGATTTCCAAAATTTCGAAAAAGAACATGGAAGATTTTAAGGCAAAATTTTACAAAAAATCGAGTAAGTTTAAGTGATATTCAGAAGTTTCAGACATTTTGGAAGGTTTCAAGTTTCAAGAGAATAAAAAGGTTTTCTTACAATTTTGGAAATATTAAAAATGATTTTTTATTTTTAAAAATTAATATTAAAAGTATATTCAAAAAGATTTCAAAAGATTTCAAAAGATTTTCAAAATTGTAAAAACAGACTCTGGAAGATTTTAAGGAGGTTTTTTAATTTTATAGGATTTAAAAAAAAAATTAGGAAAAAGTTCGAATCATTTTAAAAGATGTTTATAAGTTTTAGAATTTTTGGAAAGATTCAAAAATAATTTGAAGCTAGTAAGGATTTCAACCAATTCAAAAATTCAACTGTTTTGTTGAAAAATCGTCTTTTTGGGTAGAAAAATCATCTTTCTTGGTAGAAAATTAAGTTTTTTGTTGAAAATTCAACTGTCTTCTAAAAAAATTTCTTTTATTTATCATTTGATTTAATTCAATTAATTTAATTCTTTAGTTAAAAATTCATCTCTTTCCTGGTAAAAATATAATTCTTTTTGCTTAAAAATAGAACTGTTTGATTGACAGTGAATAATCTGCTTTGATTGAGGGTTCAACTATTTCGTTAAAAATAAATTTCTTGGTTGAATATTCATTATTTTAGTTGGAAATTCATCTCTTTGGTTGAAAATTGAACTATTTTGTTG